>OX451218.1:9393026-9422466 GCA_949628195.1 Phasia obesa
GTTTTATCACACATATCAGAGCCTGACGATAATAGTCTTATTTATGGAATTTTTGCGGCCACTCCACAAGAAAAAGTCTAAAGTGGTAAAATGGCGGCTCCAACGAGGCGAATTGATATTGACAACACGGTTAATAACTCGATTACCGAACTTACTGCCCCAAAGATTGATTTTTTGATGGACTGTGTGAGATGGTGAGCCATGCTGCAGAAACCATTTCTTATTCTTTTATTTCAGAACATAAAATGGACGTAGTCAGGGCTCTCTAGTGCTAGCTGTTGTCTGATATGGAGTTGGCAGCAACGGAATTTTAAAAAAAATGGGCCATGATGATGACACCACTCGAAAATCTACACCAAACTGTTGCGCTCTATGCATGCATTGGCTTACCGACAATGACGCGCTGGTTTTTCAATCTCCAGATGCCGCTATTTTGTTTGTTAACAAAGCCGCCTAACTGAAAATGCGCATCGTCAGAAGAAAAAAACGATGACCGTTTGAAGCGTCTGTAAAAACCAACAAGGTCTAATGGACTTTGTAGGTCAATAATGCGAAAATTATTTGCAAAAACCTTCATCACTCGAAAGAGAAATGGCAAGTTGTAGAAATCGATGGCGAGTCGTCGCACATTGGACGATTTCACTAGAAGGCGGTTAGAAATTATAAACTTTTTGACTGACTTGGAATTTTGACAGGCCATAAACTTTTTTTTTGTAATACTTTTGCGTTCATTAATTTTACACAAAATATCTCACCATGAGTCAGAAAAATTGTTATGGTGTACACGGGCGAAACCTGGCGGATATATAATGAGGTATAGCAGTGTAGGGGAGGGTTTGGACTACAAAATGGTGCAAGATATTTTCGACTTGTTTTGATATCAAAGAGTAATACTCTATTAAATAGGAATTTTTGGAAAAAGGTCTAAATATTCCTAAATACGGAATTGTCACTAAAGTAAACGGCTCGCAGGTGGTCTACACTAGCAACTTGCAGATTGTCTAAAATTTGTTGTCCCTCAATCGTTAAGAAAAGTGCGAAGGCACTACTGGCCCGCGAGAAAAATTCTATATCGCTTCTTGTAGGCATCATAACGAGGCACTGAACGTAAATACATACATATGTGGGAGCGTATGGGAATTTCTCGTGGTGGGAGCTGCACAAGCTGTATGGATGAGGAGGAGAAAGAATAAATTCAATATTGGGGGTAGATGGTAGTCGGGGCATTCCACTAAGCCTTAAAGGCTCCGAGTGAACTCGCCTTGTGCAGGCAGCCCATTTAAGCTAACCTAAACTTAGAAATTTCTAAAAGACATAGATTTTTTTTCAACACTAATAGCTGATGTGAACTGAAATCGCCATTGTAACTCTCGCGGTATGAGCTGTAGCTCCATTTTGCTGGAGCCATATGTCAGGATTATGGAGAACTAATGGACGATAAAAATTGTCCAAGATGGTCCGATGTACAGCCCCGGAGTCGGTTCTGGTTCCCCAGTATTATTGTCGAAAAAATATGGACCGGTATTTCTATTAGCCATAATTCCACACCAAACCGTGTATCTGAGAAGCTGGAATTGTCGCTGATGCACTGCTCTAGGATTTTGGGAGCCCCATATTCGGCAGTTCTGTTTGTAACCATATCTCTAGAACCGTTAAAGATAGACTGTTGAAATTTTCACTATAAAAAAAATACTTATACGTATAGGGTGTACCGAAAGTGACTTGTTATTGGCTTATATGTATTTATTTCTTGAACCGTAAGAGGCAGACATTAAAGTTTACACACAGTAATTAAAACTATAATCGCATTAAAAATTAAAGGGTGTTCCGATAGAGACGTTATTTGTTTTTATATGTCCTAATTTTTTAACCATAACAGGTAGACTCTTGAAATTTTTACAAAATGTGTATTACTATGGCCACTATAACAAATAGTAAAAATTAAAGGGTGTTCCGAAAGTGATATGATATGATTTGCTTGTTTATTATTTGAACCGTAATAGGTAGAAATTTAAATTTTTTACAAAAGATGTGTTGCCATAGTCGCTCTAACAATTTATATAATATATTAAATAAAGGGTTTTCTGACAGTGACATGTTTTTAATGTATATGACATTATTTATTTAAACCGTAAAAGTTTGACCCTTGATATTTTCATAGAAAGTATATTGCCATAAAAAGTTAGAAATTAAAGGGTATTGCGAAAGTGACGCAAATTTACGTATGTAGACTTACTTTTGAACCGAAATGGGAAGACACAGCATATATATATATATATATATATATATATATATATATATATATATTATAAAGGGTGGTTAAATTTTAAGGACCAATGTTGATTATCACACAAATTATTTAGGAAATTATTGTCATTTATTTTTATTTTTTTATAATATTGGTATGGTTCAATTATGTATGGAACAAAATATCGGCCAAATGGCCGCCGCGACATCGGCGGTACACCTCCATCCGATGCTCTAAATTTTCGATGATGCTGAGGCATAATTAAGGTTCTATGCCGTTAATGCGACGAATTATCTTATCTCATAGCTCTTGAACTGTTGCTGGCTTATCGACATACACATTTTCTTTCAAATAAACCCAAAGAAGGAAGTCTAATGGTGTCGAATCACTTGATCTTGGTGGCCAATTGACATCGCCAACACACGAGACAATATGGCCATTTAATTAGTCGCGCAGAGCAACGCTCGATTGTGTATCTTTCCATGGTTCCAATTGAGTTAGTCTGAAATTGAGAAATGTCAAATTAAATGCAGAAAAAAACTTGACATTTAGGTGTGGTTCACATTCAACATCGGCCCTTAAAATTTAACCGATATACGGAAATATAGTTATCTGGGGTCCTCGGAGAATTCATAAAGTGTTGTTATACTACACAGTGGAGGCGCTAGTCTACGCTTACATTTCACTCGGTGGTAAGACCACCGTGAGATTAGGCCAACTAGGCAGGTACTCACGTTAATCTTGTTCCACAAATCCCTTAGCTCTTATGCTGCTGGCATATCGACTTACACCTTTTCTTGCAAATAACCCCATAGAAAGATATCCAACGGTGTCAAATCACATGATCATGGCGGCCAATTGACATCGCCACCACGTGAGATAACACGGCCATTGAATTTGTCGCGCAAAAGATACACAATCGAGCACTGCTCGATTGTGTATCGAGTGAGTCTGAAATTGAGGTGTGGTTCACATTCAACATCAAATTTAACCAACCGATATTAAAGGTAGTACGGAACCCTATGTGCGCGAATCTGACTCCCACTTGACTAATTTATTTTAAGTAATCAAACTTAAAAATAGTTAGTTACGCGATAGAAATAGAAAAATGAATTCTATCATACAGATCTGTCTGCAATTTTTGACAAATCGTACGACTGAGTATGCTAGTATTTTTCCATGCGATCAGAGTTGCAAAATCTTATTTTGTATAATAGTGTGGCATCTACATCGCCATTTTGAAACGATTTTTTGAGTTGGACAAAATTCTGTCAGATTTTTGGTGATTGAATCCGTACAATTGTGTAGGATAGTGAATCCTGGCCTTAAGTTTGCAATATATTGCAACGTAATTCAAGTGTAAATCGACTGATTTCGGGCAGGAAAAATCCCTCAGTGCCAAAATAATAGTAGGTATGCATTATTTAAAAGTATTGTTTTTAGATCACCCTGTATGTTTATATATATTTTTTGTTGTTATTGTTGTTATTTTTTAACGATCATCGTATGGTTTGGTTTGATTTTGTGTATTATTTTCTTTTTTTTTTAATTTTTATTTTAGTATAGAATGTTATGGTTGCTATAAGTATAATATACTCTTATAATATACACACACACCCACACCGTTGTACGAACAGTATGGTTTTGAAATAAAAGTTTGTAAAATACTATTTTTAAAACACAACACTCAGCAACGTTCGTAAACCGATGTATGAACGTTCATAAAAACTGAAAACAGAAGAAAAACACATACAAAATAATACGAAAAAAGTTGGAAGAAAAAAAAATATTGAAACAAACTGAATTTTAAAGAAAAACAAAAATGTTTCAAAATGAAAACTCTATAAAACAAAATAGAGCTACAAATAGGCAGACAGACAGACAGACAGACAGACAGACAGACAGATAGATGGATCGTAAGTTATACGGACAGACTTTAAGACGGATATTTGAGAGAGTAAAAGTAGAATATTTTTAATGTGCAGGGGGTTATTTTTGGGATATACTTTTTTGTTGTTGTTGTAGTTGTTGTTTTGTTTTTGTTCTTGCTGTAGTTAAATTTTTTCTTTTCTGCTTCTTGAAATATACATTCTTTTTCGTTGTAGTTGTTGTATTTTTCGTTAGCACAAACCATAATAATAACAACAACAACAACAACAATAGCAATAATAATATGAAGAGCAGTCAGTAGTAGTAGCTAGCAAAAAGTAGTGGTAGACGACAACGTTTATTTCGTTGCCAGTCACAGTCGATAGATATGTGAGCTAACGATCGTTACGTTACGTATCTCCTCTCTCTCTCTAGTTAAAAAAATAATAATTTAAGCACAAAAACAGCACCTCATAAACGTAAAATCTGTAAAGATCGGCTATTTCAGTTAATAACGATTGAAAGGAATATTTTAAAAAAAATTTATTTATACAAATATATTATCGCCGTATCATTTAAATCTCTAAAATAAAATAAAATAAAAAAAATAAATGTGTTTGCAACCAAAATTCAAAAGAAAATAATATTTATAAAATTTATGGCAAAAATCTAGTCTCAATATATAAAATAATCTGATTTCAAATCATCGTATACCTTTTTTATATTAAAAAAAAAAAAAAAACTACCAAATAATTTTTACAACAAAATAAAATAAAATAAAAAATTAACAATTAAACAAACCAAAATAAATTTAACCAAAATACAAAAAGGAAACATAATTTTTTCAAATGCAGCAAAAAGGACGTAAAAATCAATTGTCAAATATGACATGTGTTTAAGCAATATTTTTTTGGAACCTGGAATTTATCAACTTGTAGTTTTAATAAAAAAGTGTAAGGAAATTTTTATTTATACTTATATTTTTTTAAACATATTAATATATATCAATACATATATAAAAAGTTTTAATACAAACACATGTATGCATAAATTTAATTATATTAAATAGTAACAATAATAACAACAAAATAATAATTAATTTTTATTTATTTATATTATTTTTTTTTTTGTTTTGTTAATTTTGGCACATGTGTACTCACTGTTTAGTGCAAAAACAGCAACAACAACATCTATAATAGAAGTCCCATTCGTACATTTGCATCCATATGCATAAAGTGTGTGTGTGTGTATGCTGTGCCAGCCTATGTCTTAGACTGGCACCCATTTCATGTTTTTGATCTTGCTATCAATAATCTTTAACTATTCTTGAGAAAAGTAGCAGCAGTAAAACCAAAATTAAGATTATCAAACTGGTTGATTTCATAAAGGCAGTTTACAAAGCAACATTGTAAACAGATGCGTTACCCCCCGTCAACATTAGACATCAAATGTTGAAAATTATCACTAACATCATGTTATTGTGTAGTGTAACAAGTAAAATTGCTATATTCGGCCTCTAATGTTTCTTTGAAAATTTTTTCTGACAATTTTTTTTAACTTTTTTGTACAAATTTTTTCGAAAATATTACGTAAAATTTTTTTGGAAAACTTTTTAATTTTTTTTTTTAACCTTTTTGATTTTTTTTTTCAACAAATTTTTGTAAATATTTTTTTTTAACTTTTTTGTATTTTTTTTTTTTTTTTTTTGTAAAAACTTTTTTTTGAAAATTTTCTGTAAAAACTTTTATTTTGATTTTTTTTTAATTTTTTGTAAAAATTTTGTTGAAAATTTTTGAAAAATTTTTAGTAAAAATTTTTTGTAATATTTAAAAAAAAATTGGTTTTTTTAATTTTTCAAAAATTTTATTTTGTAATTTTTTGTAAAAATTTGTTGAAAATTTTTGAAAAATTTTTAGTAAAAAATTTTTGTAAAATTTAAAAAAAAATGTTGTGTTTTTAATTTTTCAAAAATTTCATTTAAAAATTATTACCTTTCTTAAACCTGTTTTGCGTTAAAATGTTCAGACTAAAGCGATAAAATCCTTTCCTCATGGGCCTATTGACTGCTTGCTACTGGTTACCAGTGGCCACCTTGTGGACCTATGCTTACAATTGTTATTTCTATTATTATTATTTATTTTTGATTAAAGGCCCCAACACTATAAGATTATATAGGAAAATTAACAAATAAAATTCTTTTAAAAATATAAATTAAATTATAAATAAATAAACATATAGATTCTAGATTATATTGCTTACAAATCAAAGCAGAAAACCTAAAAATAAACACAAAATCGGCCCTCGCAGAAGGTTATTGATCCCCCGAGATCTGTATGCCCTCCATGGGATCTAGTTCGCGGTCTAATATTTATTTAACAAAAAAATCAAAAGAAAATCATTAGAACCGAAAAAATATAAGTGGGCGTTGTTGTTGCCGCAGCCTCCAAAGGAATGATCTGATGTTGCTGAATAGCAATCCCAAAATTTTCGAAACCATGCCTGGCAAATTGGTGGGCTTAAATCTTCTGTACCTCGTCTGATGCCTTGGCAAATGACATTACTACCAAAACACTTTTCAACTTTTCTATGTATAAGGATCCAGAATATACATATATACTTTATGGGGTTTGGAAATGAATATTATAGAAATTACACAAGGAATGACAAAATTATATGTTCCCTTTCCATCTGTGATGAAGGGTATAAAAAGCTCCTGTTAATGTTTTTTCGATGTCTTAACTTGGTTGTTAAAACATTTGTTGTTAAAGCTCTTTTATAGTATGACAATGATATTGTTGTTTTTTTATTTTAGTTTGACAGTTTTATTATCAAACAGCGCTATCTGTTTCTCAACCGTGCTATTAATATCTGCTTTGCTATAAGCATTAAAACAACATTGCTAGAAAACAGAAAATTGCTTTCAATCCGAACATGACATAAACACGTATTCGCCACCTATAACAACATGAAGAATGTAATACCGTTGCTTTGCCGGTGTTGTGTTTATGTCTTCCGCTCAAATTGATGGCTAGTGGAGATGGGGTGTTAGTAAAAAAGAGGCTTAACAATACTGCACGACCAATTTGCTGTAAAAATGTGTCTTGATAAAAGTTAAACTTCATATAAAAAACCCAGTATTAAAAATAATGTTTTTTAATATGAAGTTTGACTTTTATCAAGACAAATTTTTATCAGGTATAGACACTAGGTAATGCATTGACATTTTACAAACGCTAACAGTCAAACCTAAATAAGCGCGATGAGCGCTAACTAATTGTCAAAAATTCACATGTACATACAAAAGTATGAAGCAAAGCTTAATAGCTAGGCGTCAACGCTTTGTTAAGTTGTGAAGCGTTAATTAATAAACAAAACAAAGTAAAATTTTTTTTTGTAAAAAAAATTATTACATTTCTGCTGTATCTAGCGATTTTATTTCTATTTTGTGTTTCAATTTACCAGATTTTATTAAACAAAATATTATTGATCATGGCAGAGCGTTGTGCTTTTATTTTGGTTTGTCATTGCAGCATCAAATCTAGACGCTGGACAGCGTCACGTCTTGATAATATAATAGCATAATTGTCCAGCTGTAAAATTGCATTAGCATGAATTTGGAAACTCTGACATCCCTTATAAGGGTATAGGTCGGGCTACATTTTAAACGCCAAATCACAAAGCATCACAAACAAAAAAAAAAACACAAATTTGACAACTAATGCGCATTGAAAAGGGTTGCACTACAATAGTGGACTCACGGCGTTTATGAAATCTATGGATTCCAGAGTTGCTTTCCAAATTGCGTTTATGAAGTCAGACTTTGTTTTCAAATCAGGCATGAAAAATTGAATGGTTACGTGAATAGATAAAGCCATAACAGTCTATTTGTTTGGTAATCTTTTTATGATTTTGGAGAACAGTAAAAATATATTGTTATAGAAAATATTCCCAAGAAAATTTAATAACAATACGAACGGTTCTAACAAGCTTAGTACCGGAGGCAATTTGAAAATCCCATGATTTTATGGATAAAATATACATATGTTTTTCAGCAAAATAAGTTCTTATTTCTTAACAGTCTCCTTTAATTCCCTCCAAATAGCGTTTGTGTTAATGATTACCTCTTCGTATGACCCAAATCTCAACACAGCCATTTCCTTAAATTTGAAAGCAGGAAAAAATAGTTACAAGGGGTTAAATCTGGAGAATATGTTGCATGGGGCCCATTAGGCCAATTAATGACTTTTTTGCCATTGGGACCACAATTGCATTGTATTGATTGCGACACGGTTTATGGGTTAAAGTTTTCATTCCCAGATCGTTCAATATCTCACCATTGAACTCAATAATACACTTGTTAGCCGTTAAATTTTAGACGCCATTTATGCTAGTGTACCAAAATGGTACTCAATGGTACTCGAATTTTGCTTGCAACCTACCATTACTCAATGTAACTCTGGTCCTCAAACAGATACCGAGGAAGATTAGCCCTTTCCATTTTAAGCTTTAATTCTTGCAAAGGAAATTTCGAGAAAATACCTAAATTCTTCTTGTAAATCTAAAGACTTAGATCCACTCTTTTTCTGGCCGCAATGTAGTCTTATTGAAACATTAAAGAATGATGCCAGAGTTCTTTAGTTTTTACCTAAGTTCTGACTGACTATTTTTCCTGCAGGTCTCGCGTAAACAGAATTGCGAAATAACCTTTCACAGCATAATTGTATAAAGCCTTTTTTTGTAAAACAAAAAATTTATAACTTTTGATTTGTAATAATAACAATCTACTGGGCTGTCATTTTGTGTACTCCCTTTATTTAGGTGCCTTGAGGAATCTATTGAGCTAGTAAAACAAGGAGAATCGATATATATTTACATATTTGAGTATCGCAAGCGTTAATAATTTATATTGCACAAAGATTATTTATTGAGATTTCTTGCGAATAACAAAATAAATGTATGAAATAATTTTCCATCACTTTTAAGTGCCACCCTAATGCTTAGACAAATTAACATGCATATTCATACAACGGATTAATGCATATTCTATAGATATTAATGTGACTGTTTATATGGTTCTTAAATGTCTACCGTGCATCTTATACAACAAATATGTAAAGTATTATTATCAGAGTATAGATATTTGTTTGTTGTTGTTACTCTTCCATCTAAGTAAATACGAGTAGCTAAACGCAAATGTAACAAACAGCACCAGCAAAAACAATAATAAAAAACTTGTCACCAAAATAAATGTACAGGGTGGTCCAAATATATGTACATAATTGTAATTTTTAAAATTTAGTAGAATCAATTTAATTTTCTTTTATTTTATATTGACGTTATTAGTAACTCGTTGTGCCCGCCACGTCGTAGGCATCCTAACAATATTTTGTTCGATTTTACTTTGAAAGTAAACCACACCAAAAAGTGCTTTAGTTATGGTTTATCTATTTTCTTTATATAGAGGCACCCATACCTGGATAAAATACTAAAATTTATATATATAAAATTCTAAAATTATTTTAGAGTACTGTAAATAGAGTTTAAAATATCCCGCTGACAAAAATAAAAGGTGCTGCCTAGTTTTCAGTATCTCTGAATCGGTAAAATTGCGTACTTTCACTGCTTTTTCTCTACTTTGTTTTAGAAATAAAATGTTTTCGAGGAAAAAAGTGTCCTATATTTGAATCAAGAATCCCAAGTTGCACCTCAGAAAATTTTATTAAAATCCAGTTTTTACGTGATGCGAACGCAAAATTTGTTTTGTATGATAGTGTGACATTTACAACGCCATATTGAAACAATTTTTTGAGTACGACAGAATTCTGTCAGATTTTTTTTGTGATTGAATCATACAATGGGATAGTGAATACTGACCTTAAATTACAATAGTACATATTACAGCGTTCTCCTTCGCCGATATTACCATGCAGCACTAAATCGACAGCGAAATAAAATAATTATAAATTGGCTACACTAACATCACATTAATGCGCCTAAGGGGCTTTTCACACTATAATACAAGTATTAATACTTTTGTGGAAAATGAAACCCTGACATAATGAGTTGTTATTGTTTTTTTTTTTTTTTGAAAATTTTCAAAAAGCTCTTAGATCAGAGTTGCATTTTATTCAAAAGTAGTAATACTTGTATTATATAACACCAGAGATGCTGCAACACTGTTCCAAAAATAAACATAACGTGCAATTGCAGTGTTACCGAAATTGAAGCTTTTACTCTAACTAACTATCTGTCTTATCTACTCCTATCCTCTTCTGCTCTCTTTATAAAAGAAAATCTCATTATTCTGGTGTGTGAAATGCCAATTTTTTGAGTTTTTGGAGTAAGGGGCACAATTTCGCTTACGGCAGCTGCTTTCTCGTCCAATGCGAATTCATACCAGGTGAAAGCAGTACGACAACAACTACAACAAAACAACAACTTTGACATTCTACTAGCAGACACAAAACAATGTATTTTTGACAAGATATTAGCAAAAAAGGGGGAGTAAAAACAATCAGCTGGGCTAACGCCTCCACCTGGCATGAATTCGCCTTGCTCGAAGGAGATCATAAGTGTTGTCCAATAGCAAACCAGTCTTACGCACGATTTGCTCAAACTTGCTTACAGCAGTCGCGTTTGGTGCATCATTTCGACCAAAATCTATCTTTTTAACAAACGCACAAGTATAGCAACACAGCACTCACTGTGGAAACGTTGTAAAGCGACTTATTAAAAATCTTTCAGTGTCAAACTAACATATGTTTTAAAATGTTACCTATATTTAGACTACCCTGTATATGAAATCAGTCGGCCAGCGACAGCTACTAGATAGAAACTCACATACATATGTACGAGTGAGTACTAGATAGACACCATAGAGAAACATTAAGTAACAGCAGCACCAATAAAAGATTAACAAACGTAGCTCTGGGTGTATAAGAGTAGAAATAAAACTATTTTAAGATGCCATTCATTTACTATTTGTGTTGCGAGAGCATTTTATGAACGTTGATGGTGTTTGGTGCCACAGGAAGAAGATGTTATTTCAAATTTGTTTTATACCAGAACGCGATAGAATAGAATGCTGACTGCGAATTCGCATGTTAAATGATATAAACAAGTTAAAGAAATAAAAGCATTCGTAAGTATTTAATGGTTAAACATACAAATTTATAGTTTGACGTCTGCTGCAGCACATGAATCATTCAGTTTGACACAATTCTGAAATCGGTATACTATGGCGTCAATTTACTAATTTTGATTTTGAAAAATTTTATAGTCGAAAGAATTCTTACATAAAGAAAATATTTTAAGAATAATAAACTTTAGCTCCATTAGAATTTTCACATCGGCTGGAGATCTAAAAAGACGGTTAAAATCCAAGCCTTCAAAAATTAGTAACTTGAATTAATGAAATTAAACCATTTTTGACAAGGTAGTGGCAACCAGGCGCAAAAAGAACTTAAGAAAATTTGGATTATTTTATATCTGAAGTTTGACAGTCCGAACCTCTAAAATGCTGGCCTATATATAAAATATCGGGTGTTTCTTTATAGCCCTTTTACACTGATCAACATCTACCATTAATTTGCGAAGGTGTTGACATCTTTCCATAAGAATTACACCTTTCGATTATTTTAGTGTTATCACTAGAAAAATTACATAAAATTATATTAACTGAGTGACATCACTGAAAAATGTCATTTATGTGCCGGCGAATTCGTAGCAAGTGGGAGCGCTACAGCAACCGCTACAGAAAAACAACAACTTTGACATTCTACTAGCATATACTTATAAAACAATATATTTTTGACAAGACATTAGCAAAAAAGGAGAGAAAAAATAATTAGCTGGGCTAACGCTCCCACGTGGTATGAATTAGTCTTGTTTATGTGGAAAAAATATATGTAAACCAATATTTGTCTAAAAATGAGCGTCATATAAACGTCCACTTTATATTTTTTACATCTTTCTCTAAAATGCTTTCTATAACCTAAATACTGTAAATTAACCCTTAAGTTTGTTCTAGCAAAGCAACAATTATTCCATTTATAAATATTTGCTGTAAATTAATATTTTTATTTTTTATTAGCTAAATTATGCGTCTTCACTCTTAATTTTTTGACAGTTGAGATGATGTTAGATGTAAGAAGATGTTGCAAATGTAAACCAATGTTTCACATTTTCAACATCTTCCATACGTTTTACTAAGATGTTGGTCAGTTTAAAAAGATAGTCGTAGGAGATCTATCGATATCGATAACTATGGTTTGACAGCTCAGAATGCCAAAGTGTGTTGACATTTCTGTTCAGTAAAAGTGGTTTTACACGACGTGTATTTGTCATATGACTTGTCACTTTTCCATGTGTAAATTCTAAACACGCCGTGTGAACCCTTTCAAACATAACATGTGTATTTGCCATGTGTACAATACATATGACATTTTTCAATTAGAACGTGTTCTATTTTGATGTGACAAAGCATCTGACATCCTGTAATGCCCACTTAATATTTTGCTATTTTCGTTTTTTTGTGGTACTAAAAGCATGACAAAAGCACTACGTTTCCATCTTTGCATCAGCTGTGGTTGACATTACAAAACTGTGTGGCGGAAAAATTATATATTATAGGTTATGTCAGATGTAATTACACATGTACGTTTGAAAGCAAAAATTATAAACCGTATGTAAAATGCCGTATGTAAAATGGGTTATCAAACTGACAAGTCATATGACAAACACACGTCGTGTAAAACCACTTTAAGGTTTGGCAAGTCATCATGTATTGTTTAACGACAGAACAACGCTTACGAATTGTGGAAATTTATTTTCCATAAAATCAATCTGTTCACGAAATTCATAGTGCACTTCGTCCATTTTAAGGTCAACATGATGAAGATCGTTTCTGGTTAAAGGCTTCAGTTAATAAGCAAAGCACGATAATTTGCGAAGCGAAGCCAATCACCAAGTCCTTACCGAATCATTGTTACAGACTTTAATATTAACTGTTTGATGCGGTTAACAGGCTGGCGGCATCATTGGTTCTATTTTCTTTCGGAATGAGCAAGGAGCTGTTGTTACGGTGAATGGTGAGCGCTATCGAGCCATGCTGACTGTATTTTTGTTTTCAAAAGTGAATCTGCTAAACATCAACGAAATTTGGTTCCAGCAAGAAAATGCAACTTGCCGTTTTCAGCCCATCACGTTTCGTAATCTATCAGTATTTATTATATTTTTAATCAAAACCACATACAAGCGACTTAATTTCCTGTTTAAAATGTTTGTTTATATATTTTGACTTTTTCAAAAATATTGCGAGAGCTCTGCCAGAGTTATTTAAAAACTCTAAATTTTGTTGCTATTTAACAGTCTTCAACATTCGGCTTTTCAATTCAGCTTTTTCTTAACGACTTATATTTGGTGGCAAATCAGTTATATTTTGTCCGGACAAAAATTAAAATTAAACCAATTCAAGCTGATAGTTGTTCGGAAAAAATCACTTCTCTCACTCTCTTACTGCTCAATCTAAACAAGGGGGTAAGGCGTAAAATAACTGTCAAAAATTCTCATGTACATACAAAATGTATGAAGCAAACCTACAAAATACAAACATACAAAATGTATGCGAATTACGTCAACGCAATTCGCAGTTGGAAAATCCGATTTTGAAAGACCGTGATAGATAGTGAAGTTGGGTGCAAACAAAATGTTATTGCTTTTTTTGTGTAAGAGAGGTGTTATTTTAGCTATTTTTTGCTTTATCTAGCGATTTTATCTCTATCTTTGCGCCCTAATTTATTAGATTTTACTAAACAAAATATGTTAACATTACTGTTTATTACAAAACGTTTATTTAGGTTTGTTCAAAGCTAGGCGGTAGACGTCATTACGCCTTACGCCCTTGTTTAGGTTAGTCAGTTAAAGAAATGTCAAACTACATATACAAAAATTTTGTCCGGACAAACTGGGTGAATTCAGCTTTAAGCCTGGGGCACGTAGAATTCATCATGCGTTTTACGTCATCTTTTTCAACGGACAAGAGGGTTAAATACAGATTTTAATATGAGTTGCTACAAAAATAAAACACAAAAAAAAAATAAAGTAAAATGGAGACCAAAGCTTTTCAAGTGTTTCCTTTTCTGATTTAATATCCGTCAACATAGTACTCATTTTGTCAAATTCATCCGTCGTTACTTTAATCTCATTTGAATTCGTCAAAGTATAACGTATGACGGATTCTATGTGCCCCGGCCTTTAGCATCTGTTATTTGTTTTGTAAAAACCGAACCCTTCTTAGGGTTTAAACTTACTAATTTAACATCTCGTAAGTCAAATCCGAGAGGGATTGCTGCTTCAACATCTACGGTTGGCAACTCGACTATATTAGTAGGTATATTTGTGGTAAATACAGTTTTCAAAACGTTGACAAATAAATTTCTGTCTTCAGTATCATTTCTTGCCCAACATTCACACGAGGTTTAACCATTTACTGTTGTGAAACCTCGGGTGTTATTTTAGTTTGTGTTGCCGCCACAACTAACTCATTTGGCACTGGCATAGGCTCCCAACCCGCAATCACAAACCAGATCTCAACAATAAAAAAACAGATTTTTCTCAAACCTTCAATCACCATAAAGCCTTTGATGGGAATGGAATAACTTCCCACTTAGCGCCACCCTTATCCCTTCCTGTGCCATCGCATTCCAACCATACTTCGATGACCCCAAACCTTTTCTTAATTATTCCTCTCGCCTCCTAATTTATTGCATCTCACCTACACTTTAAAGTTTCTTATTGCCCGCCTTATTGCATAATCCGTCAGGACCTTCCAAGTATTTTTCCAGAAATTTTTGTATATCACTTAACCGATTCGTGATTGCTTTTAGTCTGTATTTAAGTTGATGAGATCTGTATGATTGCCACTCTCTTCGAACGAACTCCTTTTTTTTTTCAGTGAAGAGCCGTTCGACGTCTACAGAGTAAAAGTGGTTTTACACGACGTGTGTTTGTCATATGACTTGTCAGTTTGATAAGCCATATGTAATTCCATGTGTTTGTCAAAATAGGCATTTTACATACGGTTTTTAATTTTTGCTTTCAAAGGTACATACACATGTAATTACACAATTACATCTGACATAACCTATAATATATAATTTTTCCATCACACAGTTTTGTATTGCCAACCACAGCTGATGCAAATGTGCAAACGTAATGTTTTTGCCACGCTGTTAGTGCTTTTGGTACCACAAAAAAGCTAAAATAGCAAAATATCAAGTTGGCATTACAGGATGTCAGATGCTTTGTTACATCAAAATACGTTCTAAATGATAAATGTCATATGTATTGTACACATGGAAAATACACATGTTATGTTTGAAAGGGTTCACACGACGTGTTTAGAATTTACACATGGAAAAGTGACAAGTCATATGACAAATACACGCCGTGTAAAAGCACTTTAAATTCGAGACTATCAATTCGTGTATAATTTCTTAAATTTGTTCATTTAATTCTCAAGCATAAAAATAATTGAAATATATGGTTTTATAAATGAAAGGGCAACCCTATAAAATATATGTTATTTTAAAGTATCTTTTAAACTGTAATAGGCAGACACTTTAAATCAGTATTAAAACTAATGTTTTATTATATGAAGTTTAACTTTTGTTAAGGCATGTTAATGTCTAATGGAGACGGCGATTAATGAAAAGTAAAAATAAATTAAAGGGTGTCCCAAAAAGACGTGTTTTGACATATGTACATTAAATTGGATTTCTTAAATCTTAAATATATTGTGTATTACTATGTTCACAATAATAACAAATATGAAAAATTAAAATTAAAGGGTTCCCCTATATACACTAAGGAATATATTTTATTTTGTTAATACAGGGTTAAATAAATATTCACAATTAAAATAGTTTTTAGTTTAGTTTTTATGCGACTGCCTATATGTATGTATGTATGTATGTATGTATGTATGTATGTATGTATGTATGTATGTATGTATGTATGTATGTATGTATGTATGTATGTATGTATGTATGTACATTCATATATGCAAAAAAATATTCTTAAGTACTTGACGCGATTAACTTACTTTAAAACAAGACTGTAAATGAATATGTATGAACATAATTTAAATACGACCCATGCTTACAAATATTTAAATACACTACCATTGATAATTACAAAAACAAAACAAAAAAAGTATTTAATTTTGAACTTTTTCACACTCAAAATGTTAGATTGAAACGCATTTACTGAACGAACGATATTGTGGACAACAAACTATGAATTAGTTAATTTATTATTTTTAAATGCTTTTAATATAATCGTATACATATATTTGTTACTTAAGTACGAAAATTTTATTATAAAACAATTTCATAAAAGTAAATAATATTAAGGGCATTCATAGTTTGTTCGATAGTTCAGTGTAAGTGGTAAAAATATATTACACCGTTGTTGTAGCATTGTGACCTGAAATTACACGTGTATGTACATAAGTATTTACTAAAACTACGAAAAACATATTATTTTTAATACTGTTTGACTTTTGTTAAGACATGTTAATGACTAATGTAGACGGGGGTTTAGTTATCAACATGTCTTAACAAAAGTCAAACTTCATATAAAAAACCAGTATTAAAAATAATGTTTTTTATATGAATTGTGACTTTTGTTAACACAAGTTAGTAACTAACATAGATGGGGGGTAAAGGCCATGATTCACTATCCTACGATCGTTCGATTTAATCACAACAAAATCTGACAGAATTATGTCCTTCTCAAAACATCGTTTCAAAATGGCGTTGTAGGAGCCACACACAAAAAAAAAACATTTTCCAACTCTGATCGCATGGAAAAAAGCTTTTTTTAATTTTCTCAAAAGATTATCAAATCGTACAGACCTGTCAAAAAGTCAAATCCATTTCTAAGTATGATAGTGAATCATGGTCTTATTATACCCTGTTCAGACATAAGACTTAATTGCGCAATTAAAGAATATACGATTAAAGGCTTCATTGAGCTCAATTTACCATACGAGAACTCGTGTACTAAATTGAGCAAATAGTACATAATTGCGTCACTAAAGGCCAGCATTCACTATCCTACACAATCGTACGATTCAATCACAAAAAAATCTGACAAAATTATTTCCTACTCAAAAAATCGTTTCAAAATGGCGTTGTAGATGTCACACTATCATACAAAAAAAGATTTTGCAACTCTGATCGCATGGAAAAATACTATTTTATGAATTTTTCCAAAAGATTGCCAAATCGTACAGACCTGTCAAAAACTCTGTCACACACATACATACACTATCATATTTTTTTAACACACATGTCATTTTTGACAGATCGTATGACTGAGTATGATAGTGAATCATGGTTAAATTGAACACGCCCTCATTTACGCCCACTTTTTAAGTAGCTAGTGAACTATAATAGATAGATCTTTGAAATTTTTCACAAGTAACGCCCTTATTAATATATGTATGTATATTGTTTAGCAAAAGACAGACTGGATTGGGACGGTGGGCATGGTGCCTCCCATACAAAGTGAACAATTATTATCGTGTAGCTGGAGAACTATAATGGGTAGAGTCTTGAAACTTTGCACAAGTAACCCTCATACAAATGTGCATAGTCTAACGAAACACAGACTGGATTGGGACGGTGGGCATGGTATTTCCCATACAAAGTGAAAAATTATTATCGTATACCTGGAGAACTGCAATAGATAGAGCCTTGAAACTTTGCACAAGTAACCCTCATAGTAATGTGCATAGTGTAGCAAACTTCACAATGGATGGGGACAGTGAGCGTGGGGCTTCGTACCTTGCATATACAAGTTACAAGTTGGCCATACTTTTCTTCCAAGTGTTTATAGTATTTATGTGGATGGGTGTAGCGAAGCGCACCGGGAATATCTAGTTGGAAATAAATAAAATACAAAAACTATTTTATTTTATTTTATTTACAAATTTATTATAATTAATTATTATAAAAAATTAAGCTTACAACAATTGCTATCGGCTTCTGCGATATTGTGGAACAAGTTTAGCATGAGTACCTGCCTAGTTGGCCCAATCTTACGGTGGTCTTACCACCGAGTGAAGTGTAAGCGTAGACTAGCGCCCCCATTGTGTAGTATAACAACACTTTACGACTGCCACCAATCGCAATTTGTGTGTGATACAGTCACAATGAATAGCTATTTATATAATATGGCAAGCCTTAATCAAGGCAAGCCTCTTGTTTAGGGGTTTGGACTAGACTATCCAAACTCCGTCTGTTGAGAGTGCAACAGCACACTTGATCGACCGTGCACCATACCTACATAAATCGATCTTAAACCACAGCCACCACATGTACCCCCGAAGGGGACCTCACCAATAACCGGTCACAGAGAGGATAGGCCCTCTGTGGGACTACCGATTCCCGTGGTACCAGTCCTTTGGGCACTGATCGGGCTTCGAAGAGAACCCGTATGTTTTAACACACAGACCTTTTCTTCCAGATTTAGGTTCTAGGAACCCTAGCGACTGGTGCCCCTATTTTCCCGAGTGAACCGCGTCAAAGCATTTGCCATTCTGCAGTGACAATTGGAACCCCCGGAGGTGGCTTCTGCGATATATACTTACACCATTTATACTTAATTTTAATTCATATTTCCTTTCCTTCACAAGTAAAAACCCATTTTTCATCGCATTAAGAATTCGCTACGTTTCAAAAATGGGTTTAAAATTGGGCTTCATTTGAATAAGGTGTGAGGGAATACGAAATGAAAATGAAGTAAAATAACTTGTCTATATGAAGACGAGCGCGAAGGTGAACATTTATTAAACTTGAATAACCAAAATAAAATGTTAAACAGATAAACTGTGATTAGCCTAATTAATTTAGTTGTTTTTGTTATTTTTACTATTTATATTAAAAGCGGTGTGCAAACATACTATGTACTCGTATTTTGAGAATGTTATGGTTTTTTCCTATTTCGTCTTTTTTTTATAAGCATTTCGAACAAATAAATGTACAGTAAGAGGCTAAAAGGTTAACTTCTAAATATTAATAGATTCTTTTTTTTCGTTTTGTTTTTATAAACGAACGATTTTGTATTCTAGTTGACAACGTATGTACGGCCATATTATCACCATCATCATCATCATCGTCAAAAACATTTATTATTATCGTTGTGGTCAGTCAACATTTTAATTATCGTCAGTCAACAGCATATCAACTGTTAAACAGTAAGCAAGCAACTCAAATAACAATAGCAAAGCAGCAAGCAACGCGTCTGACAAGCGCTACAAATCTACTGATTAAATAGTCTTATGCATACTATTTAGAAAACAAGGATGTGAAGTTTTATAATAACTCTGTTACAAAAAAAGGTCTAATTAAAAATTAATCAAATACCTACAAGGAGCAAAGACGAAAATTTTTTATACGAATGAAACACCCCACTGTTGTGCTGATTAGGATTTCCTGTTTTGCAGATCATCATTCTTTTAATGTCATCCCCCACTTTAAAAATGGTAAGTTAAATAATCTATTT
Source organism: Phasia obesa (assembly GCA_949628195.1). Classification (NCBI taxonomy): domain Eukaryota; kingdom Metazoa; phylum Arthropoda; class Insecta; order Diptera; family Tachinidae; genus Phasia; species Phasia obesa. The sequence continues at coordinate 9,412,714 of OX451218.1, forward strand.
ATCTTTTAAATCTGTCATTTCTGTCACTTCTAAAATTCGAATATTTGAGTATCAATCCCTTCAGATCCACAAATTTCAAGGGGTTTTTGCAACCGAAATGATCAAGTGTAGTACACTGTACGGGTCATTAGGTTAAAAATTTTAAATATTTGTATAAATTCAATAAATAGTATGGTAAAATTTTGAAGGTCTAGATTAACATCGGTTTTTGTCGGATAGTTCGCTAGTCTAGCAGTCTGAGGGTTGCGGGTTCGATTCCCGCCAAAGACTCGGTGTTTTCTGCAGACAAGCAAAAAGCTTCGCAGGTAATGTTGTCTTTTAAGAAGAAAAAATTCCAAGACCAACATTGCCGTATAGGGAATCTTAATAGATATATGACAGATTACGCCATGTTGCTGCATTAAATTTTCTTTTAAGCAATGTTACCAAGGCGAATTCATAACAGGTAAACTCGAGAGCTCAGCTGACTATTTGTTGTCACCATCTTACAGTGTCAAAATGTACTAACATTTTTTATTTGGACAGCCAAAAATGATTTATACAACAATAAAATGTACGTATTTTTATTACAGAGTTGTACTCTTTTTTCGCCGCGAGTCTACCTTGTTTATTGTGCCATGAATGTAACCTTTGATAAGCGTGTCTTCTTGGCCAAACACGCTGCCTTAATGTAAAGGCCTAGTTAGCCGACCGTAACCTAACGGAATGTAACACTTGATTGTATTGGTGTTGTTTGAGATTATAACACACGAAATTTTGTTGTCGTTTGAGATTCTCTTGCTCTCTTAAAAATATATGTATTAGCTTACATTTGAACGAGTCATTGGTAAACAAAGCATAAACGCTAGTAAGGGCGTCAATAAACAACAATTTCCATGTGTTACGTGCCGTTAAAGTAACGGTCGGCTAACTAGGCCCTAATATTATTCAGAAGTTGGGGAAAAATCAATCAAGAGGCTTATCTGGGACTTGAAAGTGGAGGAAAAGCGGGGATCTTGTTGGATATTGGACAGATTGCGACATTTTTAAAGTAACTTTCGAAGAGCTTTTAATCTGGTCCAGCTGCGCTTCATCGATGTATTTTTATCCGGAAGTAATGGGAAAACAAATCAAGAGCATTGTCAGGGACTTGAAAGTGGAAGAAGAGAAATTCCGTAGTCCAACCAGTGACCTATTTTCCTAGTGATACAGAATACGAAAATCCCAGTGATAATAAAGATAAAGATAAAGGGAAATTGGTCACTGGTTGGACTACGGACTTTCTCTTCTTCCACTTTCATAACTGCTAATAAGACCAGACTAAGTATTTCGTTTCGAAACAAAATGAATAAGACCCACAAATTCGATTGATTTTGTTTTCCAATCAAAATACCCAGGAGCCCACGGGTTAGCTTAACAAGGAAGGTAGATAATAACCGCATGCATTTTCATAGAAGAACAGGTCATATAAATGTTGATGAAATATGCCTTTGGAGAACGCAAAGGGGGTTTGCTTTCTTAGCCAGTCCCACTGCCTTCATGTATTGATATCCAAAAATTATGGGAAAAATTAGGAGGCTTGTCGTCAGAGACTTGACAGTTAAAGAAGAAATCTTCCGTGGTCCAACCCGTTACCTAATATCCTAGTGACACGAAAACCAAAGAGACCATTAACATTAAATTCTCGACTGGTTAGTATTAATCACCACCTGGAGTTTTATAGGGTGGCAGTAGTTTAAACTCAAATAATGTAGGTTGGGTGTTACGCACCCGAATTGGTATTGCATAGCATTACTTGTACCTCAACAGAAGGTAAGAGAGCATTTTCCAGCCATAATAATGAAGTTGTTACCTTTGTAATACAATTCACATTTAGATGGTGTTCGACGTATGTATTCATCCGCACCAAGGGGGTTACTGCTTAATAAATAATTTTCGAAGTAAAATGTAAAGTCCCACAAATTCGAATAATTTTCTTTTCGAATCGAATTCGGCTTAAATCAACAAGGTAGATAATCGCATGCATTTTCGTAGAAGAACGGTCCACATAAATATCCTTGGAAAATGCCATCTTTGAAGAACGCAAAGCTCTTTAAATTTTAGTTTTCTCTGGTTTAGTACCAGCCATTTTGTTTATTTACACGGATTCATAGGAATTATTGCTTTCGAAAAAATCATTTAAAAGGTACTCACTTTGTTCTCCCGTGATCAATTGTTACTAAACTTGCAAAGAGAAAGAGAGAGAGAGGAATCGTGTTTGTTTTCTTTCCCATATGGTATCACCGCTAGCACTACTACAGACATTTTCTTTTTAACTTCCCCATCTACCCATATGCTTTCTGTAGGGTTAAGCTCAGGAGATTCTGAAAGCACAACACGTTTTTTGTTATTGCCTGCGTGCAAAGTTTATTCCATCCAAATAAATTCAATCTGCTTTCGTGTTGTACATCGCTTCTATCACTATTTACTTCTCCAAAGCGTATATCGTTTTGCTAAGGCTTTACTTTAATTATTCTACGGAGCGCTGTGTGAATTCCAATAGAGACATGGTGATTTCGCAACATCAAATGCCTTCTTTAGTAGGTCTGTTTTGACTTATCTTACCGTTTTCCGTGGATCACCATTATCTGTTTTTCCATTTACAGAATTCATACCGTGGATTTATTTGTATAAAATATCAGTCCAATTTCTTGCATAGATTTCCCTTCCTGCAGAGTAATAATGGCAATTTTGCCGATAACTCCTTCTAATATAAAACTTTTACGTACCATTTTTTTCCTCGCTAAATTTGTTTACTCCTACAATTAAATGGTAAACTAAGTGATATCGGCTGTGAAGTTCTTTGGACCAGAACCCACAGAGCGAAGGTCTAACAATGGGTAAACTCATTAACTTTAAAAGGTGAAGGGAGGCCACTTCATGTAGGCAGGCTCGAATAATGCTGAAAGACCCTCTTGGTAGGAAGGCCAGTAAGGTACTCAGATATAATATAAGTACCTTAAGCTGGATAACTGCGTTAGTGACAGGTCATGGAAACATCAAGTATCATCTAGGCAAGATGAATATTGAAGAAGATGATACATGCAGATTTTGCAATGTAGAGGCTGAGAAGACAGCGAACATTGTGCGTGAATGTCCAGCACTGGCTAGCATAAGACTTAGCACCACTGGTAGTAGCTTGTTAAGTGTGGATGCCATGGAAAACCTGAGCCTTGGGGAAATTATAGCAAATTACTAGAGATTCCGTGATGAGAAAGAAGGCCGACAGTTACCAGTCGACAGTCTGAAATTACCAAGCTCAAGAGTTAAAGCTGGTGCTAGTTTGTCCACAAACACTACTCCATCTATCCTCCTTCCCATAACCAAATTTCCTAGTTCTGACACAATGTATTGCATGAGTAGGGGCCATCCCCAGAGTGCTGTCCAATAAAAAAAGTGAGGTTGTCATAATAGAAACTAAAGGGAAACTAAAGCTATTTTTTGTATGCACTCAATTAAGAGAGTGAACAGCCAAGAGAAGTGATTATATGATACAGAGTTGCATTTTTACTGCACACTACTTTATACAGAGAATTTCCAGATAAATATTTAATTCAGATTTTCACAATAGATTTAGTAGGAAATGAAATTTTTTTAAGGTTTCGGTTACAGATTATTAGAGCTTTATGTAACCAGTGTTAGTCTACACATCGTCGTTATCACATAAAAAGTAGTGGAAATTGTTTATTATTAAAATTATTGAATTTAGAAAAATGGTTGATAAAATGAAGAATAAAGCTGAATGAACAAAACTATACTCATATCACGTTCACACTGCAAAGAGACGTATGTCCCTCCTATTCGCATAAATAATTAAATTATAACTCAACCTTCAGAAGTCAAATACCTCGGTATAAATTTCGATTCGCGCCTTCCATGGAAAAGCCATATAGAAACAAAGTTCATACAAAAGAAGTTAAAAGTTTATCCAACTAATTATTGTTAGAAACTCTACTTTATCCGACTGCATAGCTAGGAGAACTAATCAGTGTTGGAAAGTTGGATTGCAGAGTCTCACGGGAATTGGACACAAACTGGGCGCTGGGTTTAGACAGAAAAGTTGTGGTAGGTGTGATCACTGGCCATTACGCCATTAGAGCAAGTACCAGTAGATGGGTTACCCGTACATCGGATTTGGAAACTGTAGAGTACAATGTGTGTCACTGCCCGGTATTACAAGGCCGCAGACTTCGACGGCTAGGTAAACAATTTCTCGATGAGCAATACAACATCGTGCGGTGTGAACTTCAAGACGTCTTCGGCTTCATCAAGGAAATCGGGTGGCTGAGTGATAGGTAGCACATCGCAGGTCGCATTATAGGTCTCTCTTTTTATCTTAAGTTAGCTAAAGGGGATCACAATGGAACCTCTAGGTCTCCGACTGGATCTGCCATTGTCTGGCACAACCCTTCTTCACCTAACCTAACTCTACTCTCGGCTTAGATTACAAACTTTTACTGTACAAATACTAAAACCTATATGATGCTCTTTTTTTCAGGAATCTCGAACCCCCACCAGTGTCTACCACCATCATCGTGCTCCCCGCACACCAGAAAGTTATTTTAATGTACCCGAATCAATAGCTCTGCTTAATATCGTCAAATCCGAACGAATACAAAGTGCATTTCAATCGAATCGCAAAAATCATGCCAGCGTATGGGAAATGGTTGCGGAGGTACTTAATCGTTATAGTGCACGAAAGCGTTCTGCAAAACAGTGTTGCAATCGCTATGAGAATCTGAAAAAAATCTACACACAACTAAAAAAGAACCCGGAACGACATGTCAGACGCAATTGGCCATACATGTTTCTTTTTAAGGAAATCGAGGAACAAAGGGGAGAATGTTGGGGTTCGAATAGCAAGCGAATGGCTCTAATTGCCAAAAATCAAAATGAATTGTCCTACTATCATCGTAGACGGCAGGCAGCTGAATTCGGAGCGCTACTGGACAAACAAACACAGGCTGCTGTTGTGGCTCAACATAATCTATTACAAAGTTTAGCTGCTGTTCATTCCAATGACTCGAATAGTAATTGCAAGTTGGAACGTTTCCTACCCAATCATTTTGTTGAGGCTCAGTTGGGCAATGATACCAGTAACACAAATGGCGGCAGTGCTGTCTTTGATGACTCGTCACCTCTGCCCTTACAAGCAGCACGTAAGGAAGATATAAATAATATAGCAAATGGCTTGCCAGATGCAACTGTCGCCGCTGCAGCAGCAGCCGCTCATAATTTATTGCAGGCCCATGTGAACGGAGTGACTGCGGTTAATACGAATGATATAAAAGAGTCTCTAGCTCAGGAATACGAAAAAGACTGCAATGGTGCTCTCAATCTACAGACCAGTGAGAACAATGTCTCAATGAAGTAAGTGAATTTAGATTTTAAAGAAACTGCTATTACAATTTCAATAATACCAGTCTCTCACACTCTCCTAGATCGGAACCAATGTCGGATGGTGAATTCAATCCTGATGATATACAACTAATGCAAACAAATTATAATGGGTAAGTTGGAAAAATAATTGATAACGTCTCTGTGAATATAGTTGGCTTGGATGTTGTTTATTTGAGTTAAGTCCTTCATCAAAAATGGAACAAGTTTTAGTTATGTAGCTGATGTTGGGACAAAGAATTTTTCGCTATTTTTACTGGATCTTCCCTAATTTCATTCCTCTACCTTAGTTATTCGGCTGTTCTTTCTTTTTGTTCTTACAGGTAATACAAAGAGACCAACAATTGAACCGAGATAACTATGATTTCCTTCAGTTGATTTCGTTAGAGTCTTAGCAGGCCCCTAGTGCAGACAAAATTTAACGTAGGATCGTTCAGCCATCAAACTAGCGCCAGATCACTGATGGTAAACTTAGTTTGCAGGCTAAGAGTAGGGCATCCTAGTTAGGTTAGGTTCAAAGGCAACCTACAAGGATTAAAATATACTCACCACGGTCCGCAAGCAACTTCTGACGAAAGAGTATAACTCAGTAAGTCCTTCTCTCGGAAGACACTATCAAGAGAACGTTATGACAACTTCTTCAGAAATAGTTTACCGTTAAACTTAATTTTTAGCGATATTGTTTATTAAACATAGCCACTGCGTTCTTCATAGCTTTCATTAGAGTCTTAGACCCTCGTGCTGACTAGACTGAGCCAGATTTAGCTCGTAAAGCCTCACAGGCTCTTTTAGGTATCTGACCCAAATCAGATTACAGATCAGAAACTCAATTTGTCGCTTGAAGGCTATGAGTGGAATAAAGAACCTATACATATACCGCAATCCTGGTAAATTATAACCCACTTGACCAGTTAATAAAGCTTAGGTAAGATTCTAAGCTTTATTAATCTTATGACTACGCACTCAAATAACTCTGTTTATGGAATACCTCTCTAGCCGGTTCAAAATTCTTCTATATTTTTGTTATAGTTTGGATGTTGCATAAACACTGGTCAATTGCTACTTGGGTATCGGTAAAGAGATGGTAATTGTTTTAAATATCTTACAACCGGAGAGTAAGTCCATAAGTTCTTACAATCACAGAGAAGGCACTAGACATTGAAATATTTGCAAAAAAAAAAAAAACAAATATATTTTATTAAAATACAAGGAGGTCAGCTCTAAACCTTCAGAAATCTCGCTTTGTGGAAGTCTTAAAATAGTTGGGTTAAGTTGAAAAATATTGTTGTATCATTTTTAAGTAAGGCCACACTAACAGCACTCAGAATCAACAAAAAAATACCTCCAAGGAAGTTTATTGAATGGGACAACACTAGCAAAGTAAATCCATTGAGGTCTCATTATGCCTTTTGAAAAATCTATAATATCCGGTAACTAAATCAATCTGTAAATAACTCGAGGTCATACCTATTGTATGACTGCAAGGCGAATTCATATCCAGCTGGTTATTTTTTGCTCTCATTTGCTATCTTGGTAAAAATACATTGTTTTATATCTGCTAGTAGCATGTCAAAGTTGTTATTTTGTTGTAGTAGTTGCCGTTCTGCTCACACCTGGTATGAATTCGCCTTGGTACATTGTCAATGTTTTTTACTGAGTCGTTGTGAAAAACAATACCAAGGCAAATTCATCAGGTAGCCTGACAACGAAGGGGAACTATTAAGGCGAAAATTATCAATTTTTTTTATATGGATTTTGACAGTTAAACTTACAATGGAAGTAGAACTATCAAACTCCATATAGAAAAAATTGTAATTTTCGCCTTAATATTTCCCCTTCGTACTGAGGTGACCTGATGAATGTGCCTTGCTCACTACGAAGGGGAAATATTATGGCGAAATTTTTTAATTTTTTTTTATATGGAGTTCGATAGTTCAACTTCCATTTAAGAAGAAATATTTTTTCACGTTTTTTTTCATTTTTAATGATTCTCTTATACTTTTTTTGTTAAGTAAATATTAGACCGCGACAAGTACTACAGATCTTGGGGGATCAATAACTCCCTGCGAGGGGCCGATTTTGTGTTTATTTTTATGTTAGTAAGGTTTTTTTGTTTTGATTTGTATTAAAGGCATTTATAGAAAGCAATACATATAGAGGTAGCCAATAGACCAACAGGATGCCCACTGGTAACCAGGAGCAATCAATAGGCCCATTAGGGGGGGTCAATATGAGGAATTTAGAGAATTTTTTAAGAATTTTAAAATTTGTTTGCTTTAGTCTGACCATTCCAACGCAATATAGATCGCAGGAAGTTCCTAATATTGACAAAAAAAAACTTTTACAGAAAATTTTGACAACAAATTTTTACAAAAAATTTCCAAAAAAAAATTCTAAAAAATGTTTACAAAAAATAATCAAAAAAATGTTCATAAAATATTAACAAAAAATTTACAAAAATATATTTACAAAAAAATTTTCAAAAATATTTACAAAAAAATTTTCCACAATATTTTTATAAAAAAAAATTTACAAAAAAATTGTAAATTTTGTAAATTTTTACAAAAAATAATCAAAAAAAAAATCAAAAAAATATTTACAAAATAATTTCAAAAATATTTTTACAAAAAATTATCAAAAAAATTTTTACTAAAAAATTTTTACCAAAAAATTTTTTACAAAAAAACAATTAAAAAAAATTTCAAAAAAATATTTACAAAAAAATTAAAATAAAATTTTTAAAAAATTTAAAAATATTAAAAAAAAATTACAAAAAATTTTTAAACAAACACAATTTCTAGCATTACTATAAAGGTATATAAGATTCGGCATGGAATATAGCACTCATCCTTGTCTATTGCAAAGAAAACGAAAATGGCTGAATTCGGCCGTGCAATATCCTAGTACTAATTCCCCTTGTTTCAAAATTTATTTTAAAGATTTTTACTTTTTTGTTTTATTTTGTAGGTCTCAAAATTATTACTCAAATAATATGGATCACAATATTTTACATCCCGATGTCATAGTCGATACAGACAATCTTTCGGAATGCAGTAGTAGTGGCTCGCAGAAATGCAAACGTAAACTGTCAACCTCAACCGATGGTGATAGCACGAACTATGAGTTGATAGAATATTTAAAGCGGCGTGAGAAACGTGATGAGGAGCTGCTGAGACGAATGGATGCTCGAGAAGAGAGACTGGTTAGTTTGCTGGAAAGAACTGTGGTGGCCATAGAGGCTTTGGTGCAACATAAATGCACTCGACATCATACATCGTCCAATAATAAAATCGTTATTGCGGAAAATCCCGCAAAGGTCTGCAATGGAAATGCTACACATATTGAGGCTACAGCTACTCCCATGGAAACAGCAGCTGCTGCTGTTGTATCGAATGAAACCAGTGAAAAAACAAATTGAATAAATCAAATTAAGCCAAACCAAACCAAAAAAAAAATACTCAAAATGACTTAAATAGTACCAAAGATTAAGGAGTTTCTAAAAGATTTTTTTATACACAATAAACTCATTAATTTTAAGATTTTAAATTGTTACTTATCCACAGAAAAATTAACACAAAAACAAAGAAAATGAAACCAAACTAAGTGCCAAAAATTTACTTAATTATTTATAGCTTTTATTATATTTTTAATTTTACTTAAGTTTCACAAATTGTGTTGTTTCACAAAATGCGTACTTTTGTAATCTACAGATTAAGTTTAAGTTTAAAATACATACATACATACGTGTAATACTCTCAATGTAAGTGCCTTCAAAGAACAAAATCATTAAATTATTTAAAAAAAAAACCAAATTTTAAAGCAAATAAAATTAAATTTTTATTTACTGTTTTTACCAGAAAAAAAAAGAAATTTTATTTGTTGAGGGATTAACCTATATCCAAAGCGACCTCATTTACCAGGTGGCGGCAATCGCAAATACATGAATTAGCTCCGCTAAGGTTGCTTTTATACCTCCTCGTGGTAGCGGCCAGTAATATGCTCCTAGTTAGATGTTCGTCACAAGTTAAACTCGGCACTTGAAAAGATCCTTATCCACATTATATCTGATAGCGCCAAATATTTGGGTCTTCTCCTGGATTCTAATAAATCGATTATGGATGGCAACCGAACTTCAGTTGCGTTGCCCAATTCATATTATGCATTGCAACTTTTTTCAGTTGCCAAGAAGTTATCGAAATCGTTATTTTGACAGATCGACAACTGAAAATAAATGTAAACAAACATACAGTAAATAGCAAAGTGGTAGAAAGTCAGTTTTAAAATACAAAAAAATGTTAAAATATAAAATAAAACTGGAGTGGCCTACACTCAACTTTA
>OX451218.1:9422666-9686678 GCA_949628195.1 Phasia obesa
ATTTTCTGTATAAATTTTATAGAACATTTTCTGTATAAATTTTATAGAAAATTTTCTGTATAAATTTTATAGAAAATTTTCTGTATAAATTTTATAGAAAATTTTCTGTATAAATTTTATAGAAAATTTTCTGTATAAATTTTATAGAAAATTTTCTGTATAAATTTTATAGAAAATTTTCTGTATAAATTTTATAGAAAATTTTCTGTATAAATTTTATAGAAAATTTTCTGTATAAATTTTATAGAAAATTTTCTGTATAAATTTTATAGAAATTTCTATAGAAATTTTCTGTATAAATTTTATAGAAAATTTTCTGTATAAATTTTATAGAAAATTTTCTGTATAAATTTTATAGAAAATTTCTGTATAAATTTTATAGAAAATTTTCTGTATAAATTTTATAGAAAATTTTCTGTATAAATTTTATAGAAAATTTTCTGTATAAATTTTATAGAAAATTTTCTGTATAAATTTTATAGAAAATTTTCTGTATAAATTTTATAGAAAATTTTCTGTATAAATTTATAGAAAATTTTCTGTATAAATTTTATAGAAAATTTTCTGTATAAATTTTATAGAAAATTTTCTGTATAAATTTTATAGAAATTTTCTGTATAAATTTTATAGAAAATTTTCTGTATAAATTTTATAGAAAATTTTCTGTATAAATTTTATAGAAAATTTTCTGTATAAATTTTATAGAAAATTTTCTGTATAAATTTTATAGAAAATTTTCTGTATAAATTTTATAGAAAATTTTCTGTATAAATTTTATAGAAAATTTTCTGTATAAATTTTATAGAAAATTTTCTGTATAAATTTTATAGAAAATTTTCTGTATAAATTTTATAGAAAATTTTCTGTATAAATTTTATAGAAAATTTTCTGTATAAATTTTATAGAAAATTTTCTGTATAAATTTATAATTAATTATAGAAATTTTCTGTATAAATTTTATAGAAAATTTTCTGTATAAATTTTATAGAAAATTTTCTGTATAAATTTTATAGAAAATTTTCTGTATAAATTTTATAGAAAATTTTCTGTATAAATTTTATAGAAAATTTTCTGTATAAATTTTATAGAAAATTTTCTGTATAAATTTTATAGAAAATTTTCTGTATAAATTTTATAGAAAATTTTCTGTATAAATTTTATAGAAAATTTTCTGTATAAATTTTATAGAAAATTTTCTGTATAAATTTTATAGAAAATTTTCTGTATAAATTTTATAGAAAATTTTCTGTATAAATTTTATAGAAAATTTTCTGTATAAATTTTATAGAAAATTTTCTGTATAAATTTTTATAGAAAATTTTCTGTATAAATTTTATAGAAAATTTTCTGTATAAATTTTATAGAAAATTTTCTGTATAAATTTTATAGAAAATTTTCTGTATAAATTTTATAGAAAATTTTCTGTATAAATTTTATAGAAAATTTTCTGTATAAATTTTATAGAAAATTTTCTGTATAAATTTTATAGAAAATTTTCTGTATAAATTTTATAGAAAATTTTCTGTATAAATTTTATAGAAAATTTTCTGTATAAATTTTATAGAAAATTTTCTGTATAAATTTTATAGAAAATTTTCTGTATAAATTTTATAGAAAATTTTCTGTATAAATTTTATAGAAAATTTTCTGTATAAATTTTATAGAAAATTTTCTGTATAAATTTTATAGAAAATTTTCTGTATAAATTTTATAGAAAATTTTCTGTATAAATTTTATAGAAAATTTTCTGTATAAATTTTATAGAAAATTTTCTGTATAAATTTTATAGAAAATTTTCTGTATAAATTTTATAGAAAATTTTCTGTATAAATTTTATAGAAAATTTTCTGTATAAATTTTATAGAAAATTTTCTGTATAAATTTTATAGAAAATTTTCTGTATAAATTTTATAGAAAATTTTCTGTATAAATTTTATAGAAAATTTTCTGTATAAATTTTATAGAAAATTTTCTGTATAAATTTTATAGAAAATTTTCTGTATAAATTTTATAGAAAATTTTCTGTATAAATTTTATAGAAAATTTTCTGTATAAATTTTATAGAAAATTTTCTGTATAAATTTTATAGAAAATTTTCTGTATAAATTTTATAGAAAATTTTCTGTATAAATTTTATAGAAAATTTTCTGTATAAATTTTATAGAAAATTTTCTGTATAAATTTTATAGAAAATTTTCTGTATAAATTTTATAGAAAATTTTCTGTATAAATTTTATAGAAAATTTTCTGTATAAATTTTATAGAAAATTTTCTGTATAAATTTTATAGAAAATTTTCTGTATAAATTTTATAGAAAATTTTCTGTATAAATTTTATAGAAAATTTTCTGTATAAATTTTATAGAAAATTTTCTGTATAAATTTTATAGAAAATTTTCTGTATAAATTTTATAGAAAATTTTCTGTATAAATTTTATAGAAAATTTTCTGTATAAATTTTATAGAAAATTTTCTGTATAAATTTTATAGAAAATTTTCTGTATAAATTTTATAGAAAATTTTCTGTATAAATTTTATAGAAAATTTTCTGTATAAATTTTATAGAAAATTTTCTGTATAAATTTTATAGAAAATTTTCTGTATAAATTTTATAGAAAATTTTCTGTATAAATTTTATAGAAAATTTTCTGTATAAATTTTATAGAAAATTTTCTGTATAAATTTTATAGAAAATTTTCTGTATAAATTTTATAGAAAATTTTCTGTATAAATTTTATAGAAAATTTTCTGTATAAATTTTATAGAAAATTTTCTGTATAAATTTTATAGAAAATTTTCTGTATAAATTTTATAGAAAATTTTCTGTATAAATTTTATAGAAAATTTTCTGTATAAATTTTATAGAAAATTTTCTGTATAAATTTTATAGAAAATTTTCTGTATAAATTTTATAGAAAATTTTCTGTATAAATTTTATAGAAAATTTTCTGTATAAATTTTATAGAAAATTTTCTGTATAAATTTTATAGAAAATTTTCTGTATAAATTTTATAGAAAATTTTCTGTATAAATTTTATAGAAAATTTTCTGTATAAATTTTATAGAAAATTTTCTGTATAAATTTTATAGAAAATTTTCTGTATAAATTTTATAGAAAATTTTCTGTATAAATTTTATAGAAAATTTTCTGTATAAATTTTATAGAAAATTTTCTGTATAAATTTTATAGAAAATTTTCTGTATAAATTTTATAGAAAATTTTCTGTATAAATTTTATAGAAAATTTTCTGTATAAATTTTATAGAAAATTTTCTGTATAAATTTTATAGAAAATTTTCTGTATAAATTTTATAGAAAATTTTCTGTATAAATTTTATAGAAAATTTTCTGTATAAATTTTATAGAAAATTTTCTGTATAAATTTTATAGAAAATTTTCTGTATAAATTTTATAGAAAATTTTCTGTATAAATTTTATAGAAAATTTTCTGTATAAATTTTATAGAAAATTTTCTGTATAAATTTTATAGAAAATTTTCTGTATAAATTTTATAGAAAATTTTCTGTATAAATTTTATAGAAAATTTTCTGTATAAATTTTATAGAAAATTTTCTGTATAAATTTTATAGAAAATTTTCTGTATAAATTTTATAGAAAATTTTCTGTATAAATTTTATAGAAAATTTTCTGTATAAATTTTATAGAAAATTTTCTGTATAAATTTTATAGAAAATTTTCTGTATAAATTTTATAGAAAATTTTCTGTATAAATTTTATAGAAAATTTTCTGTATAAATTTTATAGAAAATTTTCTGTATAAATTTTATAGAAAATTTTCTGTATAAATTTTATAGAAAATTTTCTGTATAAATTTTATAGAAAATTTTCTGTATAAATTTTATAGAAAATTTTCTGTATAAATTTTATAGAAAATTTTCTGTATAAATTTTATAGAAAATTTTCTGTATAAATTTTATAGAAAATTTTCTGTATAAATTTTATAGAAAATTTTCTGTATAAATTTTATAGAAAATTTTCTGTATAAATTTTATAGAAAATTTTCTGTATAAATTTTATAGAAAATTTTCTGTATAAATTTTTATAGAAAATTTTCTGTATAAATTTTATAGAAAATTTTCTGTATAAATTTTATAGAAAATTTTCTGTATAAATTTTATAGAAAATTTTCTGTATAAATTTTATAGAAAATTTTCTGTATAAATTTTATAGAAAATTTTCTGTATAAATTTTATAGAAAATTTTCTGTATAAATTTTATAGAAAATTTTCTGTATAAATTTTATAGAAAATTTTCTGTATAAATTTTATAGAAAATTTTCTGTATAAATTTTATAGAAAATTTTCTGTATAAATTTTATAGAAAATTTTCTGTATAAATTTTATAGAAAATTTTCTGTATAAATTTTATAGAAAATTTTCTGTATAAATTTTATAGAAAATTTTCTGTATAAATTTTATAGAAAATTTTCTGTATAAATTTTATAGAAAATTTTCTGTATAAATTTTATAGAAAATTTTCTGTATAAATTTTATAGAAAATTTTCTGTATAAATTTTATAGAAAATTTTCTGTATAAATTTTATAGAAAATTTTCTGTATAAATTTTATAGAAAATTTTCTGTATAAATTTTATAGAAAATTTTCTGTATAAATTTTATAGAAAATTTTCTGTATAAATTTTATAGAAAATTTTCTGTATAAATTTTATAGAAAATTTTCTGTATAAATTTTATAGAAAATTTTCTGTATAAATTTTATAGAAAATTTTCTGTATAAATTTTATAGAAAATTTTCTGTATAAATTTTATAGAAAATTTTCTGTATAAATTTATAGAAAATTTTCTGTATAAATTTTATAGAAAATTTTCTGTATAAATTTTATAGAAAATTTTCTGTATAAATTTTATAGAAAATTTTCTGTATAAATTTTATAGAAAATTTTCTGTATAAATTTTATAGAAAATTTTCTGTATAAATTTTATAGAAAATTTTCTGTATAAATTTTATAGAAAATTTTCTGTATAAATTTTATAGAAAATTTTCTGTATAAATTTTATAGAAAATTTTCTGTATAAATTTTATAGAAAATTTTCTGTATAAATTTTATAGAAAATTTTCTGTATAAATTTTATAGAAAATTTTCTGTATAAATTTTATAGAAAATTTTCTGTATAAATTTTATAGAAAATTTTCTGTATAAATTTTATAGAAAATTTTCTGTATAAATTTTATAGAAAATTTTCTGTATAAATTTTATAGAAAATTTTCTGTATAAATTTTATAGAAAATTTTCTGTATAAATTTATAGAATTTTAATTAGAAAATTTTCTGTATAAATTTTATAGAAAATTTTCTGTATAAATTTTATAGAAAATTTTCTGTATAAATTTTATAGAAAATTTTCTGTATAAATTTTATAGAAAATTTTCTGTATAAATTTTATAGAAAATTTTCTGTATAAATTTTATAGAAAATTTTCTGTATAAATTTTATAGAAAATTTTCTGTATAAATTTTATAGAAAATTTTCTGTATAAATTTTATAGAAAATTTTCTGTATAAATTTATAGAAATTTTCTGTATAAATTTATAGAAAATTTTCTGTATAAATTTTATAGAAAATTTTCTGTATAAATTTTATAGAAAATTTTCTGTATAAATTTTATAGAAAATTTTCTGTATAAATTTTATAGAAAATTTTCTGTATAAATTTTATAGAAAATTTTCTGTATAAATTTTATAGAAAATTTTCTGTATAAATTTTATAGAAAATTTTCTGTATAAATTTTATAGAAAATTTTCTGTATAAATTTTATAGAAAATTTTCTGTATAAATTTTATAGAAAATTTTCTGTATAAATTTTATAGAAAATTTTCTGTATAAATTTTATAGAAAATTTTCTGTATAAATTTATAGAAAATTTTCTGTATAAATTTTATAGAAAATTTTCTGTATAAATTTTATAGAAAATTTTCTGTATAAATTTTATAGAAAATTTTCTGTATAAATTTTATAGAAAATTTTCTGTATAAATTTTATAGAAAATTTTCTGTATAAATTTTATAGAAAATTTTCTGTATAAATTTTATAGAAAATTTTCTGTATAAATTTTATAGAAAATTTTCTGTATAAATTTTATAGAAAATTTTCTGTATAAATTTTATAGAAAATTTTCTGTATAAATTTTATAGAAAATTTTCTGTATAAATTTTATAGAAAATTTTCTGTATAAATTTTATAGAAAATTTTCTGTATAAATTTTATAGAAAATTTTCTGTATAAATTTTATAGAAAATTTTCTGTATAAATTTTATAGAAAATTTTCTGTATAAATTTTATAGAAAATTTTCTGTATAAATTTTATAGAAAATTTTCTGTATAAATTTTATAGAAAATTTTCTGTATAAATTTTATAGAAAATTTTCTGTATAAATTTTATAGAAAATTTTCTGTATAAATTTTATAGAAAATTTTCTGTATAAATTTTATAGAAAATTTTCTGTATAAATTTTATAGAAAATTTTCTGTATAAATTTTATAGAAAATTTTCTGTATAAATTTTATAGAAAATTTTCTGTATAAATTTTATAGAAAATTTTCTGTATAAATTTTATAGAAAATTTTCTGTATAAATTTTATAGAAAATTTTCTGTATAAATTTTATAGAAAATTTTCTGTATAAATTTTATAGAAAATTTTCTGTATAAATTTTATAGAAAATTTTCTGTATAAATTTTATAGAAAATTTTCTGTATAAATTTTATAGAAAATTTTCTGTATAAATTTTATAGAAAATTTTCTGTATAAATTTTATAGAAAATTTTCTGTATAAATTTTATAGAAAATTTTCTGTATAAATTTTATAGAAAATTTTCTGTATAAATTTTATAGAAAATTTTCTGTATAAATTTTATAGAAAATTTTCTGTATAAATTTTATAGAAAATTTTCTGTATAAATTTTATAGAAAATTTTCTGTATAAATTTTATAGAAAATTTTCTGTATAAATTTTATAGAAAATTTTCTGTATAAATTTTATAGAAAATTTTCTGTATAAATTTTATAGAAAATTTTCTGTATAAATTTTATAGAAAATTTTCTGTATAAATTTTATAGAAAATTTTCTGTATAAATTTTATAGAAAATTTTCTGTATAAATTTTATAGAAAATTTTCTGTATAAATTTTATAGAAAATTTTCTGTATAAATTTTATAGAAAATTTTCTGTATAAATTTTATAGAAAATTTTCTGTATAAATTTTATAGAAAATTTTCTGTATAAATTTTATAGAAAATTTTCTGTATAAATTTTATAGAAAATTTTCTGTATAAATTTTATAGAAAATATTCTGTATAAATTTTATAGAAAATTTTCTGTATAAATTTTATAGAAAATTTTCTGTATAAATTTTATAGAAAATTTTCTGTATAAATTTTATAGAAAATTTTCTGTATAAATTTTATAGAAAATTTTCTGTATAAATTTTATAGAAAATTTTCTGTATAAATTTTATAGAAAATTTTCTGTATAAATTTTATAGAAAATTTTCTGTATAAATTTTATAGAAAATTTTCTGTATAAATTTTATAGAAAATTTTCTGTATAAATTTTATAGAAAATATTCTGTATAAATTTTATAGAAAATTTTCTGTATAAATTTTATAGAAAATTTTCTGTATAAATTTTATAGAAAATTTTCTGTATAAATTTTATAGAAAATTTTCTGTATAAATTTTATAGAAAATATTCTGTATAAATTTTATAGAAAATATTCTGTATAAATTTTATAGAAAATATTCTGTATAAATTTTATAGAAAATTTTCTGTATAAATTTTATAGAAAATTTTCTGTATAAATTTTATAGAAAATTTTCTGTATAAATTTTATAGAAAATTTTCTGTATAAATTTTATAGAAAATTTTCTGTATAAATTTTATAGAAAATTTTCTGTATAAATTTTATAGAAAATTTTCTGTATAAATTTTATAGAAAATTTTCTGTATAAATTTTATAGAAAATTTTCTGTATAAATTTTATAGAAAATTTTCTGTATAAATTTTATAGAAAATTTTCTGTATAAATTTTATAGAAAATTTTCTGTATAAATTTTATAGAAAATATTCTGTATAAATTTTATAGAAAATATTCTGTATAAATTTTATAGAAAATTTTCTGTATAAATTTTATAGAAAATTTTCTGTATAAATTTTATAGAAAATTTTCTGTATAAATTTTATAGAAAATTTTCTGTATAAATTTTATAGAAAATTTTCTGTATAAATTTTATAGAAAATTTTCTGTATAAATTTTATAGAAAATTTTCTGTATAAATTTTATAGAAAATTTTCTGTATAAATTTTATAGAAAATTTTCTGTATAAATTTTATAGAAAATTTTCTGTATAAATTTTATAGAAAATTTTCTGTATAAATTTTATAGAAAATTTTCTGTATAAATTTTATAGAAATTTTTCTGTATAAATTTTATAGAAATTTTTCTGTATAAATTTTATAGAAATTTTTCTGTATAAATTTTATAGAAATTTTTCTGTATAAATTTTATAGAAATTTTTCTGTATAAATTTTCTGTATAAATTTTATAGAAAATTTTCTGTATAAATTTTTTAGAAAATTTTCTGTATAAATTTTTTAGAAAATTTTCTGTATAAATTTTATAGAAAATTTTCTGTATAAATTTTATAGAAAATTTTCTGTATAAATTTTATAGAAAATTTTCTGTATAAATTTTATAGAAAATTTTCTGTATAAATTTTATAGAAAATTTTCTGTATAAATTTTATAGAAAATTTTCTGTATAAATTTTATAGAAAATTTTCTGTATAAATTTTATAGAAAATTTTCTGTATAAATTTTATAGAAAATTTTCTGTATAAATTTTATAGAAAATTTTCTGTATAAATTTTATAGAAAATTTTCTGTATAAATTTTATAGAAGAAAAATGGGACGAAATCGCAGAGTACACTCAGATGGAGAAGGGATTATTTCTACGTATTGTGAAGTTTTGTATAAAAGACAATCGTTACTTTAAATATGATGGAAAAATATTTACACAAAAAAGGGGCCTTCCAATGGGTTCTCCAGCATCTCCGATAGTTGCAGATATTGTAATGGAGAAATTATTGGAGACGGTGTTGAATAACGTAACGACAAAACCAAAAATCTTGACGAAGTATGTGGATGACATCTTTAGTATAGTTCGGGAAAGTGCAATTGAAGAGATACTGACTAATTTAAATAATTTTCACCATAGAATTAAGTTTACTGTAGAAAGAGAGTGCAATTTCAAAATACCATACCTTGACACCACCGTAATTAGAGATGGCAATACGTTAAAAATTGATTGGTATCAAAAACCGACATCATCAGGACGAATAATAAATTTCTTTTCAAAACACCCAAAAAGAATCATAATTAATACCGCGAACAACTTCATTAGGAGAGTATTAAACCTTAGTGACTTGGATTTCCATAAGAATAATATAAGAAAAATTAGAAATATACTACTTGACAACAACTTTCCTCCAAAACTTGCAAACAAACTTATCCATGAATATGAAAACAAAAAAGAAACAAATTTAAAAATCAATTGTGAACCCAAAATATACAAATCACTAACGTATGTTCCGGAAATCTCGGAAAGATTCGAAAAATCAAAATTATTTAATACTGACAACTTCCAAATGGCGCACAAAACGGATAATAACCTGTCACGAATATTTAGTAAAACCAAGGATAAAATTGATATTATGGACAAATCGAATGTTATCTACAAAATACCCTGTAGTGGTAAAGCAAATGACTTATGTGACATGGTGTATGTAGGAACTACAAAAAACAAACTTAAAACAAGAATAGCAGGCCATAAATCGGATCAGAAACTTAAACTTAGTAGATTTACCCCAAAAACCGCATTAGTTAACCACTGTGTTAAAAATCATCACACGCCTGACTTCAACAATGTTAGTGTTTTACAAACTGAACAAAATTATAAACGACGATTTATGATGGAGATGTTGAACATCATAAAAATAACAACAAAAAACCGAATCAACTTTAAGAGCGACATAGAGAGTTCTTGTTCTAGACGCTACTTACATTTGGTGAACAAGGGGGATCAGTAGAGTGCAATAACTATTTTTAAGCTCAGTGCAATATTAAATGACGATTAAGCAGCATCAATATTTTTTAAGTTTTTTGTTATAAAATCCACTTGTGAGTTCATGTGTTAAAGTAACGTAAATTCTAAAAAACATTTGTTGTCTTACTGTTATTAATATTGTTGTTGTTGTTTGTTTATACAAATAGCTTTTTTGCACTTATTGTTTTTATTGTTCGTGCACTTGTTGATAAATTATAAAAATGTTATACTTACTTGTGATTTTTATTGTTCTTACATTTAATTTAACGTAACTCCCTGATGATGATCTTCAATGAAGATCGAAATATTGGAAATAAATAAAGGAAGATTTATTTAATAAAAAAACACTGGCCTTGAGCTCGAAAAATCATATTTATTTTTATTGAAAATTTTCTGTATAAATTTTATAGAAAATTTTCTGTATAAATTTTATAGAAAATTTTCTGTATAAATTTTATAGAAAATTTTCTGTATAAATTTTATAGAAAATTTTCTGTATAAATTTTATAGAAAATTTTCTGTATAAATTTTATAGAAAATTTTCTGTATAAATTTTATAGAAAATTTTCTGTATAAATTTTATAGAAAATTTTCTGTATAAATTTTATAGAAAATTTTCTGTATAAATTTTATAGAAAATTTTCTGTATAAATTTTATAGAAAATTTTCTGTATAAATTTTATAGAAAATTTTCTGTATAAATTTTATAGAAAATTTTCTGTATAAATTTTATAGAAAATTTTCTGTATAAATTTTATAGAAAATTTTCTGTATAAATTTTATAGAAAATTTTCTGTATAAATTTTATAGAAAATTTTCTGTATAAATTTTATAGAAAATTTTCTGTATAAATTTTATAGAAAATTTTCTGTATAAATTTTATAGAAAATTTTCTGTATAAATTTTATAGAAAATTTTCTGTATAAATTTTATAGAAAATTTTCTGTATAAATTTTATAGAAAATTTTCTGTATAAATTTTATAGAAAATTTTCTGTATAAATTTTATAGAAAATTTTCTGTATAAATTTTATAGAAAATTTTCTGTATAAATTTTATAGAAAATTTTCTGTATAAATTTTATAGAAAATTTTCTGTATAAATTTTATAGAAAATTTTCTGTATAAATTTTATAGAAAATTTTCTGTATAAATTTTATAGAAAATTTTCTGTATAAATTTTATAGAAAATTTTCTGTATAAATTTTATAGAAAATTTTCTGTATAAATTTTATAGAAAATTTTCTGTATAAATTTTATAGAAAATTTTCTGTATAAATTTTATAGAAAATTTTCTGTATAAATTTTATAGAAAATTTTCTGTATAAATTTTATAGAAAATTTTCTGTATAAATTTTATAGAAAATTTTCTGTATAAATTTTATAGAAAATTTTCTGTAATTTTAATTTTAATTTTAATTTGTAATTTTATAGAAAATTTTCTGTATAAATTTTATAGAAAATTTTCTGTATAAATTTTATAGAAAATTTTCTGTATAAATTTTATAGAAAATTTTCTGTATAAATTTTACAGCAAATTTTCTGTATAAATTTTATAGCAAATTTTCTGTATAAATTTTATAGAAAATTTTCTGTATAAATTTTATAGAAAATTTTCTGTATAAATTTTATAGAAAATTTTCTGTATAAATTTTATAGAAAATTTTCTGTATAAATTTTATAGAAAATTTTCTGTATAAATTTTATAGAAAATTTTCTGTATAAATTTTATAGAAAATTTTCTGTATAAATTTTATAGAAAATTTTCTGTATAAATTTTATAGAAAATTTTCTGTATAAATTTTATAGAAAATTTTCTGTATAAATTTTATAGAAAATTTTCTGTATAAATTTTATAGAAAATTTTCTGTATAAATTTTATAGAAAATTTTCTGTATAAATTTTATAGAAAATTTTCTGTATAAATTTTATAGAAAATTTTCTGTATAAATTTTATAGAAAATTTTCTGTATAAATTTTATAGAAAATTTTCTGTATAAATTTTATAGAAAATTTTCTGTATAAATTTTATAGAAAATTTTCTGTATAAATTTTATAGAAAATTTTCTGTATAAATTTTATAGAAAATTTTCTGTATAAATTTTATAGAAAATTTTCTGTATAAATTTTATAGAAAATTTTCTGTATAAATTTTATAGAAAATTTTCTGTATAAATTTTATAGAAAATTTTCTGTATAAATTTTATAGAAAATTTTCTGTATAAATTTTATAGAAAATTTTCTGTATAAATTTTATAGAAAATTTTCTGTATAAATTTTATAGAAAATTTTCTGTATAAATTTTATAGAAAATTTTCTGTATAAATTTTATAGAAAATTTTCTGTATAAATTTTATAGAAAATTTTCTGTATAAATTTTATAGAAAATTTTCTGTATAAATTTTATAGAAAATTTTCTGTATAATTTTATAGAAAATTTTCTGTATAAATTTTATAGAAAATTTTCTGTATAAATTTTATAGAAAATTTTCTGTATAAATTTTATAGAAAATTTTCTGTATAAATTTTATAGAAAATTTTCTGTATAATTTTATAGAAAATTTTCTGTATAATTTTATAGAAAATTTTCTGTATAAATTTTATAGAAAATTTTCTGTATAAATTTTATAGAAAATTTTCTGTATAAATTTTATAGAAAATATTCTGTATAAATTTTATAGAAAATTTTCTGTATAAATTTTATAGAAAATTTTCTGTATAAATTTTATAGAAAATTTTCTGTATAAATTTTATAGAAAATTTTCTGTATAAATTTTATAGAAAATTTTCTGTATAAATTTTATAGAAAATTTTCTGTATAAATTTTATAGAAAATTTTCTGTATAAATTTTATAGAAAATTTTCTGTATAAATTTTATAGAAAATTTTCTGTATAAATTTTACAGCAAATTTTCTGTATAAATTTTACAGCAAATTTTCTGTATAAATTTTACAGCAAATTTTCTGTATAAATTTTATAGCAAATTTTCTGTATAAATTTTATAGAAAATTTTCTGTATAAATTTTACAGCAAATTTTCTGTATAAATTTTACAGCAAATTTTCTGTATAAATTTTATAGCAAATTTTCTGTATAAATTTTATAGAAAATTTTCTGTATAAATTTTACAGCAAATTTTCTGTATAAATTTTATAGCAAATTTTCTGTATAAATTTTATAGCAAATTTTCTGTATAAATTTTATAGAAAATTTTCTGTATAAATTTTATAGAAAATTTTCTGTATAAATTTTATAGAAAATTTTCTGTATAAATTTTATAGAAAATTTTCTGTATAAATTTTATAGAAAATTTTCTGTATAAATTTTATAGAAAATTTTCTGTATAAATTTTATAGAAAATTTTCTGTATAAATTTTATAGAAAATTTTCTGTATAAATTTTATAGAAAATTTTCTGTATAAATTTTATAGAAAATTTTCTGTATAAATTTTATAGAAAATTTTCTGTATAAATTTTATAGAAAATTTTCTGTATAAATTTTATAGAAAATTTTCTGTATAAATTTTATAGAAAATTTTCTGTATAAATTTTATAGAAAATTTTCTGTATAAATTTTATAGAAAATTTTCTGTATAAATTTTATAGAAAATTTTCTGTATAAATTTTATAGAAAATTTTCTGTATAAATTTTATAGAAAATTTTCTGTATAAATTTTATAGAAAATTTTCTGTATAAATTTTATAGAAAATTTTCTGTATAAATTTTATAGAAAATTTTCTAGAAAAATTTTATAGAAAATTTTCTGTATAAATTTTATAGAAAATTTTCTGTATAAATTTTATAGAAAATTTTCTGTATAAATTTTATAGAAAATTTTCTGTATAAATTTTCTGTATAAATTTTATAGAAAATTTTCTGTATAAATTTTATAGAAAATTTTCTGTATAAATTTTACAGCAAATTTTCTGTATAAATTTTATAGCAAATTTTCTGTATAAATTTTATAGAAAATTTTCTGTATAAATTTTATAGAAAATTTTCTGTATAAATTTTATAGAAAATTTTCTGTATAAATTTTATAGAAAATTTTCTGTATAAATTTTATAGAAATTTTCTGTATAAATTTTATAGAAAATTTTCTGTATAAATTTTATAGAAAATTTTCTGTATAAATTTTATAGAAAATTTTCTGTATAAATTTTATAGAAAATTTTCTGTATAAATTTTATAGAAAATTTTCTGTATAAATTTTATAGAAAATTTTCTGTATAAATTTTATAGAAAATTTTCTGTATAAATTTTATAGAAAATTTTCTGTATAAATTTTATAGAAAATTTTCTGTATAAATTTTATAGAAAATTTTCTGTATAAATTTTATAGAAAATTTTCTGTATAAATTTTATAGAAAATTTTCTGTATAAATTTTATAGAAAATTTTCTGTATAAATTTTATAGAAAATTTTCTGTATAAATTTTATAGAAAATTTTCTGTATAAATTTTATAGAAAATTTTCTGTATAAATTTTATAGAAAATTTTCTGTATAAATTTTATAGAAAATTTTCTGTATAAATTTTATAGAAAATTTTCTGTATAAATTTTATAGAAAATTTTCTGTATAAATTTTATAGAAAATTTTCTGTATAAATTTTATAGAAAATTTTCTGTATAAATTTTATAGAAAATTTTCTGTATAATTTTATAGAAAATTTTCTGTATAAATTTTATAGAAAATTTTCTGTATAAATTTTATAGAAAATTTTCTGTATAAATTTTATAGAAAATTTTCTGTATAATTTTATAGAAAATTTTCTGTATAATTTTATAGAAAATTTTCTGTATAAATTTTATAGAAAATTTTCTGTATAAATTTTATAGAAAATTTTCTGTATAAATTTTATAGAAAATTTTCTGTATAAATTTTATAGAAAATATTCTGTATAAATTTTATAGAAAATTTTCTGTATAAATTTTATAGAAAATTTTCTGTATAAATTTTATAGAAAATTTTCTGTATAAATTTTATAGAAAATTTTCTGTATAAATTTTATAGAAAATTTTCTGTATAAATTTTATAGAAAATTTTCTGTATAAATTTTATAGAAAATTTTCTGTATAAATTTTATAGAAAATTTTCTGTATAAATTTTATAGAAAATTTTCTGTATAAATTTTATAGAAAATTTTCTGTATAAATTTTACAGCAAATTTTCTGTATAAATTTTACAGCAAATTTTCTGTATAAATTTTACAGCAAATTTTCTGTATAAATTTTATAGCAAATTTTCTGTATAAATTTTATAGAAAATTTTCTGTATAAATTTTACAGCAAATTTTCTGTATAAATTTTACAGCAAATTTTCTGTATAAATTTTACAGCAAATTTTCTGTATAAATTTTATAGCAAATTTTCTGTATAAATTTTATAGAAAATTTTCTGTATAAATTTTACAGCAAATTTTCTGTATAAATTTTATAGCAAATTTTCTGTATAAATTTTATAGCAAATTTTCTGTATAAATTTTATAGAAAATTTTCTGTATAAATTTTATAGAAAATTTTCTGTATAAATTTTATAGAAAATTTTCTGTATAAATTTTATAGAAAATTTTCTGTATAAATTTTATAGAAAATTTTCTGTATAAATTTTATAGAAAATTTTCTGTATAAATTTTATAGAAAATTTTCTGTATAAATTTTATAGAAAATTTTCTGTATAAATTTTATAGAAAATTTTCTGTATAAATTTTATAGAAAATTTTCTGTATAAATTTTATAGAAAATTTTCTGTATAAATTTTATAGAAAATTTTCTGTATAAATTTTATAGAAAATTTTCTGTATAAATTTTATAGAAAATTTTCTGTATAAATTTTATAGAAAATTTTCTGTATAAATTTTATAGAACATTTTCTGTATAAATTTTATAGAAAATTTTCTGTATAAATTTTATAGAACATTTTCTGTATAAATTTTATAGAAAATTTTCTGTATAAATTTTATAGAAAATTTTCTGTATAAATTTTATAGAACATTTTCTGTATAAATTTTATAGAAAATTTTCTGTATAAATTTTATAGAAAATTTTCTGTATAAATTTTATAGAAAATTTTCTGTATAAATTTTATAGAAAATTTTCTGTATAAATTTTATAGAAAATTTTCTGTATAAATTTTATAGAAAATTTTCTGTATAAATTTTATAGAAAATTTTCTGTATAAATTTTATAGAAAATTTTCTGTATAAATTTTATAGAAAATTTTCTGTATAAATTTTATAGAAAATTTTCTGTATAAATTTTATAGAAAATTTTCTGTATAAATTTTATAGAAAATTTTCTGTATAAATTTTATAGAAAATTTTCTGTATAAATTTTATAGAAAATTTTCTGTATAAATTTTATAGAAAATTTTCTGTATAAATTTTATAGAAAATTTTCTGTATAAATTTTATAGAAAATTTTCTGTATAAATTTTATAGAAAATTTTCTGTATAAATTTTATAGAAAATTTTCTGTATAAATTTTATAGAAAATTTTCTGTATAAATTTTATAGAAAATTTTCTGTATAAATTTTATAGAAAATTTTCTGTATAAATTTTATAGAAAATTTTCTGTATAAATTTTATAGAAAATTTTCTGTATAAATTTTATAGAAAATTTTCTGTATAAATTTTATAGAAAATTTTCTGTATAAATTTTATAGAAAATTTTCTGTATAAATTTTATAGAAAATTTTCTGTATAAATTTTATAGAAAATTTTCTGTATAAATTTTATAGAAAATTTTCTGTATAAATTTTATAGAAAATTTTCTGTATAAATTTTATAGAAAATTTTCTGTATAAATTTTATAGAAAATTTTCTGTATAAATTTTATAGAAAATTTTCTGTATAAATTTTATAGAAAATTTTCTGTATAAATTTTATAGAAAATTTTCTGTATAAATTTTATAGAAAATTTTCTGTATAAATTTTATAGAAAATTTTCTGTATAAATTTTATAGAAAATTTTCTGTATAAATTTTATAGAAAATTTTCTGTATAAATTTTATAGAAAATTTTCTGTATAAATTTTATAGAAAATTTTCTGTATAAATTTTATAGAAAATTTTCTGTATAAATTTTATAGAAAATTTTCTGTATAAATTTTATAGAAAATTTTCTGTATAAATTTTATAGAAAATTTTCTGTATAAATTTTATAGAAAATTTTCTGTATAAATTTTATAGAAAATTTTCTGTATAAATTTTATAGAAAATTTTCTGTATAAATTTTATAGAAAATTTTCTGTATAAATTTTATAGAAAATTTTCTGTATAAATTTTATAGAAAATTTTCTGTATAAATTTTATAGAAAATTTTCTGTATAAATTTTATAGAAAATTTTCTGTATAAATTTTATAGAAAATTTTCTGTATAAATTTTATAGAAAATTTTCTGTATAAATTTTATAGAAAATTTTCTGTATAAATTTTATAGAAAATTTTCTGTATAAATTTTATAGAAAATTTTCTGTATAAATTTTATAGAAAATTTTCTGTATAAATTTTATAGAAAATTTTCTGTATAAATTTTATAGAAAATTTTCTGTATAAATTTTATAGAAAATTTTCTGTATAAATTTTATAGAAAATTTTCTGTATAAATTTTATAGAAAATTTTCTGTATAAATTTTATAGAAAATTTTCTGTATAAATTTTATAGAAAATTTTCTGTATAAATTTTAAAGAAAATTTTCTGTATAAATTTTATAGAAAATTTTCTGTATAAATTTTATAGAAAATTTTCTGTATAAATTTGATTTTTTTTTTTTAATTTTATAAAAAAAATTTTTGTAAAAATTTTATAAAAAATTTTTTGTAAAAATTTATAAGAAATATTTTTGTAAAAATTTTATAGAAAATATTTTTGTAAAAATTTTATAGAAAATTTTTTGTATAAATTTTATATATTTCTTTTAAAATTTTATAGAAAATATTTTTATAAAAATTTTATAAAAAATTTTGTGAATAATTTTTTTGTATAACTTTTATTGAGACTATTTTGTAAAAATTACATTGAAAATCTGTGGCTCGCATAGAAAAATTTTATAGAAAATATTTTAGAAATTTCATTTTAAATATTTTTAGTAAAATTTTTGGGAAAAATTTTTTAAAAATATTTAGATTTTTTTTTATAATTAAGTTTTTACGCTCTAGGTCTTTTTTATAAAAATATTGTAATTTATTTTTATATTCGATATTTCGCTACACCATTGGGTAGCATCGTCAGGAAATAAAAATAGTTTTATAATACATATTTAATTTTATGAAAATATTAAATTAGATTTTTTTTTAATTTGTAGTAAAAATGTTTTTTGAAAATTTTTGTTTAATTTTTTTGTAAAAATTTTTCCTAAAATTTGTTTTGAATATTTTTGGTAAAAATTTTTTGGAAATTTTTTTGTAAAAATTTTTTTATTTTATTTTTTTTTTTTTTAATTTTTTGTAAAGATTTATTGAAACTATTTTATAAAAATTATAATGAAAAATTTTACAGAAAATCTTTGCAAAAATTTAATGAAAAAAGATTTATTGAAAATTTTTAGTAAAAATTTTATAGAAAATATTTTGGAAATTTTAGTTTTAATATTTTTGGAAAATATTTAGATTTTTTATTTTTAGTAAAAATGTGTTTTTTTAAATTGTTTTGTAATTTTTTTTCTAAATTTGTTTTTAAAAATTTTTAGAGAATATTTTTTTTGAAAATTTGGTTGTAATTTGTTTTTAAAATTTTTTGTATCATATTTTTTTTTTTGTAAAAATTAGGAACTTCATGTAACCTAAATTATGTTAGAATGTTCAGTCAGAAGCAAAAAAAATCCCTAAAAAAATTTTATCATATTAATTATTTTCGGTTTTGGTGTTAAGCAAACTAACCCTTGGCCCTTCCCGATTATGCCCAAAAGTAAACTACCACTTGCTCCCTCCCGATTATGCCTTAAATTTATACAGATCTTTATCTCCATATTCATTTTAATATGTCATACGGTATGACCTTTAGAGCGTTCACAAATTTAGGGGTAATAAAAAACCCACACACCCACAGACATCCTCGCGAAAATAGCCAAATCTCGACCTCGAGTTTTTTCACTATTACTATACTTCACCTTAGACTACGTATGGTAAAGTAAAAAGATGTGTTACAATATTGCAACTTGAAATTTTTTAAATAAAATTTTTACATTTATTTTTCAAAATATTTTTACATTAGATTTTGAATATTCTTTGCGTTTTATCCCCACATCCAAATATTATAAGATTGATTTAAAAACAACTCTTAAAATCGATCGAAATTCATCACACCATTTCAATACGATTAATTAACTTTACTGCGCCCTGCTAAGTGCACATCCAGGGAGAGTCTGTTTGTAAAGAAATGGTTCCAGAGCTTTATTCCTTTTCCAGGTAAGCCGTGGTATTGGTTAAAATTCGTCTTCATTAACAAAATCGATTGCCTGGCAGTAAGATACCTAAGGGGCTCTTTGCGCTTGCAAAATGTACCGAATTTTCACTTTGTTGGCTTCCAATTTTAACACCCTGTTGTAACTCACAATTGAACAGGACAAACAAAAAACAGTAAAATATTTTTTTAGTGTGAAATGTCACCTGGACAACGAACATAAATTTTAAATTGTTTGATCGATACTTTATGAGACATCGATTACTACAGCCATCTGCCGAAAATATAATGGATTTCTCTTGCCACAACCTAATACTTAGCCAGTGGAAAGCTACTTGTGAACATAACCTACAATTAACCTATTTAGTGATCATTTTTTTTTTTCATTTCTATTTACATATGTACATATATTTATTTAAACTTTTCTCTTCCCTTTGTAGCCAGCATTGGCCAAGTTCTTTTTAGTTTTAGTTATTTTCGATTTAATCAATAATTTTAAACGATTCCGAACTTCTTCGTAATTTTCGGTAGCAGCAGTGTCATCATTTTTCTTATAGATAAAGAATTTGGCACCCTCTGAAAATTAAATAACAATTTTTAATTTGCATAATATATATATATATAAGTGTAATGAGATATAAGTCTTACCTTTCAGGCGTATATCATTTTTGGGTATAAAAAATGTTTCGGTTGCAACTATAAGTTTTTTCTTTGAGCCTTGTGCATCTGCTTTGCCACTTTTCTTTGCATTAGTATTTTCCTGATTTTGTGTCGATGTTTCATTTTCCGATTCGGATGAAGAATCGTAACCGAAAGGATTAGCTGTTAAGGCTTTTTCCAACTTATTGTTATTAACTAAAATCTTTGCATTTCCAAGTTGTTTAAGCTGTTCATCACGTTGCTCCAGTTGTTCTTTGTTGCCGAACATATTCAATAAACTAAAACCCTCTCCACGGCTACGTAACGATTGCTGCAACGTGTCGGTTACAACGTAGAATACTTCTTTTGATACCTCAACAGGAGCAGCCGTATTACTATTTGCAGTTTCATTGACTGCCTTGTCTTTATTTTTACTTTTCTTCTTTAATCTCATAATTTGTGTATCTTCTTCCGTACTGCGTTCAAATTTTTGATGTTCATCTTTTGAAGGATCATAACGTAACATTTTTTTATTTTTCTGCGACTTCTCAGCACTCTTTACCGAGTCCAACCTTGTGCCCACTACTTGTTCCAATATATTCATTTGCCATTGTCGCTCGTTATCTAAATCAGTTAAGCCATCAATTGTTTTTTCTTGTCCCGTTTCGACAGCCTTATCGCCTTCATGCTCATTGTCACCGCTATCGTCATCATCGTCTACAAATTTGGCATCAATACGAAAACGTGGGTCCAAACTTTGTTTCGCTTGCATTTTCACTAACCTTTCTCCTCTTTTACCCAGAGGAACTTGTTTAAAACCAACTTCATCTCCCACACTATCATCATCATCATCAGATCCAAAAATATCAGTATTTGAATTTTTAGCAGATTCTTGTAGCGCTTGTTCCTCCAGATCACTTTCGTTATCGCTAAATTTAATTTTCTTCGATGGATTGGTATCCTTTGAATAAAATTTAAATGATTTGTTCAGTTTAGCAAAAAAAGAAAATTTATATATCAACTTTAAATATACCCACCAATCCTTGTAAGGCCTGCTGAATGGTTGTTTTATTTTGTTGATATTGATTTTTCATTTTTTTTAAGGACTCCTTGCGTTTCTGATCAGCACTGCTGGTTTTACTGTCCATTTGTTTTTTCTTCTTATGCTTTATTTCAATAACGTGTATGGGCTCCACATCACTACTTTGAATTACAATCTTGCCGTTGTGCATAGAACTAGCCGCACGTTTTTTACTTATCATCAATTCTGGTGCCACTGCATCATCGTCCAATTCAGCATCAACATCAAATGTCTTACGTTTGTTTTCTAGCGGTAGCTTAAGCAAATCGGACTTTAATTCAAGGGCCAGCTCTATAGCTGGCAATGTTTTTTCGGTGGCAGCTTTTGCTTCATCTCTTTCACGTTTTAATCGCTCCATAAAAGATTCTTTGGCTAAAGAAACCTTGATTTTTTGCCCCTGTACTTTTTGCCAATTCAAGTCATTTAAACCTTTAGCAAATGAAAATAAAGTTAAAAAAGCACAAAAATTATTTCGCATAAACTTACAATATTGAGCATCCTCCTTTCCAATGTTAAGTGTAACAAATGCTATTATTTTTATATCATCTGGGTCAACAAGATTTTGCTTGGTTTTCAATTCAATATTTGTGATTTGGCCATAATCTTGGAATATTAATTTTAAATCGTTTTCTGTTGTATTTTCTGGCAAATTTGCCACAAAAAATCTTGAAGACTCCATTTAAAATGAAGCTGTTTTTTATGAAAAGAAATTAAAATTTATTCGTTTTAATTTTCTTCCTCTGAACAAAATGGGTTCTCTTTGGCGATATTGCACGTGCATGTCCAAAAAAAATTGTGTTTACAATTTCATTGACAATCAGCCGGTAAAGATTTAACAACAGATTGACTCATAAAATTATACTACAAATAAGTGTGGGCAATCTGCTAAGAAAAATTTATATTATAAACACATCAAAAATAGATTATTAACGATTTTTAATATTAAAAAAAAAATTAAGAACCAAGTGGACAGGTTCCAAAATGTGGCTTAAATCTAGTTTAGTGAAGCTTGACCAATAAAAAAAATATACAGGGTGATAGAGAATTAAAATATATTAAAAAATGTAAAATAAAAATATTGGCAGACTCCTTATTTTCGGAGTATGGTCCTTTGAACTTTTCATATGAAACTGTGATTGTGTACTCATTTTTGAACAAATTAGGTCAATATGGGTATCATTTTAAAGATTTTGGAAATATCTATAAGGTGGTGCTAAAGTTTTAAGAAAAATTAACCCATTAGGAACGCATGATTATTATTCAAGCTTTACTAAACTATTATATGAATTTTATTTGAACTACTTTTGAATTAATAAATCAATTATTTAGGCTTAAGTTCTTAATTATAAAGAGATAAAGAAAAATTAGATACCAGCAAAGCAGAATGCATTTTCTAGACAGCTACGTCCGTCATCAGTACTCTTCGTATCTATGTATCTATGTAAACAAACTAATCAAAGAAATCGAATATGTGAAATTTTTAATTTTACATTATATTTCATAGGAGCATAGAGCTTTTTGAAATTGTTTTACACTTTTAAACACTATTTATTTTTATATTATACTACCATTTACTAAACTATGTTTGTTCCCGAAATTTGAATACGTTGTTAAATCTTTCAATTTCATTTTTTATTTTATTTTCTACGCTTATGAATTATTATTGTTAAAGTAATCACTTAGACCAGCTGGTAGTCTACTGGTCTATCATATTTGCGGTTACGGAAGGCGGTGAGTGCAATAAAAAAAAAATAAACTTGATTATTTTATAAGCCTATATTTTTTTTATAAATACTATTATCCGGCTTTTGCCGCTAAATAAACAAAAATGTGGGCTCTGATGATGATCTGCTCAAGACACAATCACTTTCGTAAAAAAAAACACACAATAATTTAAATTTTCTTGTAAGCAAGCTTATCTAATATATGCTCATGAGCAAGTAGTGGGTGTAAAAACTAACCTTCTATACTAGTGAGTGCCGTGTGTTTTTTTTTTTTTTTTTGTGGTTCTTTTTTTATTCTTTTATTGTCATGTCAGTATTATCAAATGTAAACGCAGTGTAATGAAATTTAACAAATGTGCATAATACAACTCTGCTAAGAGAAAAACATTTCGTTGAGTTAAATTTTCGTCACTCGTCAAAATTTACGCCGTTCTTCGTTTAATTACTCTTTTATTAAATTTCGCTGTGCAAAAGTGACGAATTACTTTTTCAATTGATACCAATTTTCACAAATTTTGTGTGATTAATATTGTTTAAAGGAAATCCTCATAAATCGCAAATTTCTCATAAGAAAAAGAACGACATTAACAAATTAAATAATCTAGAAAAGAAAAGTACGGTTAAATAAATAAAAACAAAATGGCAGAAGGTGGAAATCGAAGAATTTTAATCAATGTTAAAACGCCAAAAGATAAAAAAGTCATTGAAGTTGATGAAGATTCTGGAATAAAGGATGTAAGTTAATTGTAACAAATCGCAAAACTTGTGAAATTATTTTATGAATGTAAAAATCTATTGAAATTGCAAGTGACACGTTGTTTATTTTTTTTAATAATGTTTTTATTTGGAGGGGGGAAGTGAAGTGTTGTAGTGATTCGACTATTATTTAATGCGGTGTATGAAAAGTTGATTGTTTTCAATGGTGGTGTTGGTCGTAGTGAAGGAAATACGGTGGCGGTAAACATACATATACTTTGTATGACAAAGTACAGTGCAGCCAGTCGTAAGTTGCTGCTACGGCCACTATCGTTGGTATAATCATGTGTTGTGTTTGACTATTCAACTATAAATGAAATGAAAAAGTATTTCTTGGTAATTTAAAAGAAAATGCAAAGTTTAATTTGAAATGTTGTTGTAAATGTGTAATTTATATGTCCCATTGAGGTCATTATTAAATTAAAGTTTCTTAATTTTGTTAGTTTAAAGCATTGGTGGCTGAAAAGTTTGAAGCCGAACCTGAGCAATTGGTGTTAATTTTTGCCGGTAAAATTATGAAAGATTCAGACACCTTGCAGACACACAATATCAAAGATGGTTTAACTGTTCATTTGGTTATTAAGGCAAAGACCCGTTCAAATGAAACAGCACAACGTGCACCAGCTGATGTTAGGCAAACGCCTTTTGGTCTAAATACTTTGGGTGGCTTATCGGGCGTAGAAGCTTTGGGTGCTGGTTCTGGTTCTTTTATGGACTTGCAAGCTCGCATGCAAAATGAACTACTCAATAATGGTGATATGTTACGTACTATGCTAGATAATCCATTGGTCCAACAAATGATGAACAATCCCGATGTTATGCGTCAGTTAATCACCTCTAATCCCCAAATGCAGGATCTTATGCAACGCAATCCTGAAATATCTCATATGTTGAACAATCCTGAATTGTTGCGTCAAACAATGGAACTGGCACGCAATCCATCGATGTTACAGGAGTTAATGCGCTCTCACGATCGTGCTCTTTCCAATTTGGAATCTGTGCCTGGTGGCTACAATGCTTTGCAGCGCATTTATCGTGATATTCAGGAACCCATGATGAATGCCGCCACTGAGTCGTTATCACGCAATCCTTTTGCCGGTCTCGTGGATAATGGTGGAAGTAGGTTGCACTTAATTGTATATCATTTTTTATTCTCCATTTCAAAATAAAGTTCTTTTTGAATAATACTTTTTATAACACACTTTTTTAGGCGCTAATCCTCAAATGGGTACTGAAAATCGTGAACCTTTACCAAATCCTTGGGGTGGTCGAGGCAACGCTAGTGGTACTGGTGGCGGTGCTGGAACTGGATCTAATCCCGATTTACCACCACGCGGCGTGCTCAACACACCTGCCATGCAAAGTCTTATGCAACAAATGGCCGAGAATCCCTCATTGATGCAGAATCTTTTAAATGCACCCTATACACGATCAATGTTCGAAGCTATGAATCAAGATCCGGACATGGCTTCACGTCTCTTAAGCACCAGTCCATTGTTGGCTAATAATCCACAATTGCAAGATCAAGTGCGAAATATGATGCCTCAGTTTTTGGCACAAATGCAAAATCCCGAAGTAATGAATATGTTAACTAATCCTGAGGCAATAAATGCCATAATGCAGATACAACAAGGCATGGAGCAGCTGAGATCTGCCGCTCCTGGTTTAGTTGGTTCATTAGGTGTACCACCGCCACCACCAGGCAATACCAACATTGATACAAATACAACAAATACCACAACTAATACAACAGCCGATACTAATCCTGCATTAGCTCCAGGTGGTGGACCAAATGCTCAATTGTTTAATGATTTCATGACTCGCATGATGAATGGCATGGCAACCACGGCCGATAACAACCAAACACCAGAAGTACGTTATCAATTACAATTGGAACAACTGACTGCCATGGGTTTCGGAAATCGTGAAGCTAATTTACAAGGTAACTCAGTTTAGTTCTCTCTCATTTAATAATAAGTTTTGCTTCATTATTTTAAAAATGCTTTTATAACGTTTACTTAAACTTTTATAAGGATGTTAGAGAAAACGGTGTAACCATCGACTATTAAAAGGAAATTGGTAGTTTAATTTTAGGTAGAATTGATAAGTACTACGTTTTTCGAATCGAAAACAAAATCATTCAAAAAGGTTTTCTTTCGAATCGAATTACGCAGTAACCCCCCTGGAGAGGCAAAGATGATTGCTGGGTTTTAAAAGACATACTTTATGATGTGATTAGATTCTTTATGACATAATGAGCGATAATGAATTCATTTCAAAGATTAGTATTTTGGGGTTTTTTTTAGAAAAATCGGAACGAATTCTTCAATTTCCAAGTACAATTCTTCCTAAACTAACCTTCAAAAGGGTTGAGGTCCTAGAGGCTTATAGTAGAGTTTTATACGTAAAAATTATAGAATTTTATCAAAGTGTGCACACCCTGTGCTCTTTTTTCACCGGAAATAATAAATATTTTAAACTTTGGATCTCCGAGTGAAGGTGTCATTTTTATAAACAATGTTTTTCAGGAAGATATTGTATTAGTATAAGGAGTTTTTTTAAGGATTTTTGCTTTAGTCTGACCAATATAGATTGCAGGAAGGTCATATTTAAAAAAAAAAGTTACAATAATATTTAACAAAAAATTTGGAAAAAAAAATTTCCAAGAATTTTTACAAAAAACAAAAAAGTTTCGATAAAATTTTATTAATAAATTATCGATAAAATTTTTACAAAAATTTTTTTATATTGTTAAAAAAAATTTGAACAAATAATTTTTATAAAAAAATTTCGATAATACATTTGTTTACAAATTTCGATAAAATTTTTACACAAATATTTCGATTACAATTTTATAAAAATATTTTAATAAATTTTTTATTTAATTTAAAAATAAAATTCGATAAAATTTTTACAAAGAAATTTCGATAAAATTTTACAAAAAAATATCGATAAAATTTTTACATAAATTTTATTATATTATTAAAAAAAAATTTAATAATGTTTATAAAAAATCTCGATAATACTTTTGTTTACAAACAAATTTCAATAAAATTTTTACAAAAATATTTCTATAAAATTTTTAAAAACAAATTTGAAAAAAAATTTCCAAGAATTTTTACAAAAAAATTTTACAGAAAATTTTGAAAAAACTTACCAAAAAAATTAAAAAAAAATATTTATACAAACAATTTAAAAAAAAAATTTTCGAATCATTTTCGAAAAATTTTGGTAAAAATATTCGATGCAATTTTTAAAAAAAATTTTTGTTAAATTTTTTAAAAACAACCTTCGATAAAGTTTTTACAAAAAATATTCGATAACATTTTACTAAAAAAATATCGATAAAATTTTTACAAACATTTTTTTAAATCGTTAAAAAAATTTTAACAAATAATTTTTATAAAAAAATTTCGATAATTCATTTGTTTACAAATTTCGATAAAATTTTTACAAAAATTATTCTATAAAATTTTTACAAAAAATTTCGATAACAATTTTACAAAAAAATTTCAATAAAATTTTTATTTAAATAAAAAAAATATCGGTAAAATTTTTACAAAGAAATTTCGATAAAATTTTACAAAAAATATCGATAAAATTTTTACAAAAATATTTCTATAAAATTTTTACAAAAAAAATTTCGATAATAATTTTACAAAAAAATTTCGATAACAATTTTACAAAAAATTTTCATAAAAATATTTATTTAATTTAAAATAAAATCGATAAAATTTTTACAAAGAAATTTCGATAAAAATTTACAAAAGAATATCGATAAAATTTTTATATAAATTTCTTTATATTGTTAAAAAAATTTTAATAATTTTTTTAAAAAAATTTCGATAATACATTTGTTTACAAATAAAATTTTTACAAAAATATTTCCAGAAAATTTTTACAAAAAGTTTTCAATACATACTTTTTATATTATATTTGTAATAATAAAAATCATAAAAGTAAAAACCGAATGTATATTATTGTGAAATTGGGAAACGTAACAGAGTAAGGGAATATTTAACATAACTGTAGCGAAGGGTATATAAGATACGGCATGGCCGGATATAGCACTCTGACTGTTTTTTTTTTACTTTGAAAAGCATTGATATTTGTTTGTGTTTGTTTGCAATCGATTAATCTAATAACTGATGACGTAAGAGGTGTTTATGACTTCTGTTTTGTTTTTGTTTAAAAGGCAGAACTAAAAGATAGCTGCAGTAAATTTAAGCAATATAATTTACGCAAAGTTAAATTAACTTTCGATATTATAGAATAAGGAAATATTTTTACGTAAATCTGTGGTATTCGAAATACGACTGTAGAAGTCGCCATAATAAATAACATATTCAGTTTTCTTTTTATATAAAGACAACACTACCTGCGAGGCTTTTTTGCTTGTCTGCAGAAAACACCCAGAGCCCTTGGCTAGAATCGAACCCGCAACCCCCAGACTGATAGACTAGCGCGCTACCAATCAGTCATATTTTTTGTAACAAAAACTTATATTTTCGAAAACAAATATGTACCAACATTTTAAAAAGAAACTTCGTTAACTTAAAATACCTTCATATTTGAAAGAAGACTTTTAATTAATTCTATTTAAAGCATCTTTATGAAAAATACTCTTATAGCTTTAATGTCTTTATCATACATACACTTTGACAGGTGTAGTCATTACCACCAGTCTAAGTTAGACACAACATGAAAAACGTTAACACTAACGTTTTGTTAGTGTTAAGTGTAGGCTGAACATGTTAATGCTTTTTCCAAGTCTTAACATAACAATGACGTTGTGTTGTATTATTTGCAAACAGCGCCATCTGTTGATCACCCGTACTACTACCATCTCTGTGCAATAAGTATTTAAACAACATTAATGGAAAACAGAAACTGATGGTCAATCAGAACATGAAGATAAACACGTATCGTCAATTGTAACAACATGAACCAATTAATACCGTTGCTTTGCCGGCGTCATTTTTATGTCTTGTTCAAATCAACGACTAGTGATAACGAGGAAGGGTGTAATGTAGGCGCGCTGTTTTTTTTATACCCTTCACCACAGGTGGAAAGGGTCATTCCGTGTGTAATTTCTACAATATTATTTCCGACCCCATAAAGTATATATATTCTGGATCCTTATACATAGAGAAGTTGATAAAGCGATGTCCGTCTATCCGTCTGTCCGTGTTAGTGTTGTAATGTCATTTGCCAAGGCACCAGAAGAGATCCAAAAAATTTAAGCACAGCATAGGCATAGTTTCGAAAATTTTGGTATTGCAATTCAGCAACATCGGATCATTCCTTTGGAGGCTGCGGGCCAAAAACAACGCCCACCTATATTTTTTTCACGCTTTTTTTTAATTTTTTTCGGCTTTAATGATTCTGTTTTGCCTTTTTTTGTCAAATAAATATTAGATTGCGACAGGTAGATCGCAAGAAGTGCATATAGATCTCGGGGGATCAATAACCCCCTGCGAGAGGCGAGTTTTGTTTGTTTTTAGATTGGTAGAGTTTTTCTGCTTTGATTGTATTAGAGACCTTAATAGAAAGCAATACACAGTTATCCAATGCACCCACAGGGTACCCACTGATAAATAGGAGCAGTTAAAAGGACCCCCCAAGTGTCAATATGAGGAAATTTTTTTTTACAAAAAAAAATTTAAATAAAATTAAAAAAAAAATATTTTTAATTTTTTTTAAAAAATTTACAAAAAAATTTTTTACATAAAAATTTACAAAACATTTTCAAAAAGATTTTTTTTTAAATTTTCCAAAAAAATTTTAAAAACTGTCAAAAATAAAAAACACACGTTTATAGGTAAACGATTCTTTTGAAGCCAGCAAAGTTACATGGCTACACCATGTGGCTGTCGTCAACTTAGGCTAATTTCTATTTTATTCAACAAAAGAAAATGTCACAAAATTGCAAATTACAAATATTTGTAATTTGTAAATATTTATAATTTTTTGAAAAATTTAATTTTATAAAAGCAAAATAAGTATTTCTACAACAATGTCAGAGTTTACGATGTAGCTGTCGGCTTCAATATCATTAAGTAGCTGACAACACGGCGACAATTGTAGCAAACGGAATTTGTTTTCATTTGTCTTCTATTTCTTTAACTCATGAATAATGATTTTTTCTCATACGACTTTGTTTAAGTAAATAGTCAACAATATGGATAATGCTGTACATGTCTGTATAAATAAAATCACCGTGGTGAAGGGTATAGAAGATTCGGCACGGCCGAGTATAGCACTTTTATTTGTTTTTTTTTTTTTAATTTTGATAAAAGTCGATATAAAAAATAGCCAATAAAATCGCTAACTATTTTAAAAATCGCCAAACTAATAGATCGCCATATTAGTTTGAAAATCGCCAAGAATTTAGCGAGAAAACGCTATATCTGTCTGTCATTATTATTAAGAGAAGTTTTAGTTTTATTATTATAATTATTAAAATCAAAATAATATTAATAAAATTTTTTTGTTTTTAACTATTTTCAGCACTTATTGCAACTTTTGGTGATATCAATGCAGCAGTTGAGCGATTGTTATCCTTAAATCAATTATCTTTAAGTTAACATACCTAAACCCCGTTCGCAATGTATGTGTGTGTTTTTTCTTCTTTATATCCTAATTTTATAAATATAAACTAACTATATAATATTACTATATATACAAAAAAAAAAATAAAAAATACAAACAATACAAAAAAACAACAACAAATACAGAAACAACAAAAAAATATACATCTTGGATTGAGGTTTAATTAAAATAAAACTACTATTGTATTGTAAAAGAAAATATTAGAAATGTTTGTTAAAAACAACAACAAAAAAATATTAAAACAAAAAAATAAAACTACATATTTTAGTTAACGAGAAGAAAACAAAAAAACTGTTAACACGTCGTATTCGTTGCATATAAAAAATAAACATGAATTTAATTTAAACGATGGATAATGAAATATGCAGATCGAGAAAACTAATATTTTTTTTTTTTTTCTCCATTGGGACATAATCTTTATAATTGTAATTTGCTGCTCTTTAGGTGGTGTTAAACAACCATAAAAACTTATTATTTTTTTCTTTTTTTTTAAGTACTGGGTATAAATTTTATGTGTATTTTTAAGTTTATATTAAAACATTAAAAAACAGGTTTGATTTCGTTTTCTTAGCCCTAAAAAATAGAAGAACAAATTTTTATATTATAAAAAATATAAAAAAAAAAACAAAAAACTAAAAAAGCAAGATGTTGTATATTTTTCCTTACATTAAACTGAAACTTACCATTTCCAAATTATTTTATTCCAAGTAAAACATATTGTTACATTTAGTTATTTTTAAATAAAATGCAAAACAAAAGAAGAAAATTCCTCAAAAAACGGCATTTATTTTTATTATGAGTAACGTTTAGTCAAAGTACCGCTGTCAAAGTATTAAGTAGAGGGTTGAGTTGATTACCCAGTATTCAAAAGTAGTCACTAGATTCCTTTAGGATTATATTTTTAGAAACAAAATAAATAGAAAATTTAAAGACGCCATCAAAACTGCGTGCGTTTCTATTATGTCAACCAAAGTATTGCGTATCCCCGGTCGATAAATATTGAGTAATATCGAGTAATTACAAGTATAAAGTAGAAATTGTCATCAATATTAAGTATTTTTTTTTTTTTGTCCTTTTTTTTAAATTAGTACTAGGGTCAGAGATGGCAAGTTGATATTTTGAATTGATCGCTATTAAACATGCTTCAGAATTTTTCATTTATGAGCGTTGAAATATCAACTTTTATGATATTTCTCATAAATGAGATTTCTAAAATTTTATAATTTTTTCACAGTCAGAAATGAAAAACAAACAATGTTCTGCCTACGATCACACATGAATGAGTATAACTGTTTTTTTTTTACTTTACCATACGTAGTATAAGGTAAAGTAGAGTAATCATAAAAAAACTCGAGGTCGAGATTTCGGCGGATTTATACGTTTTGAGGTCTCCTGAGTTTGTACAGGTCATACTGTTTGACGTATTAAAATGAAATTAGTATGTGGCTTTGGTATATGGAAATGTAGAGCTGTATAGTTTTTGGGCATAATTGGGAAGAGGCAAGGGGTAGTTTATTCAACTCCCCAAACCGAAAATAATTAATTTTTAAATTCGAATATACTTTGAACTTATATTCTTTATGTAATATGTATATCATTAAAAATATCTGTTTCCATTGGGTATGGTAAAGTTGAGTGTAGGCCACTCCAAATTTTTTTTTTTCATATGAAGTTTGACTTGTTAAGACAAATTGATGGCTAATGTAGGCGGGTGGTTAAGCATTTAATTTTCGTGTTATAATTGAAAATATTTTAATATTCAGGTATGTTCTGTAATCCGAAACCGAGTGAAATTGAAATCGAATAAATTTTTAAAGAAAAATATAACTTAGTTGCGCCTATTATTTTAAAACATTAGTATTCAAGGAAGTTATGTGAATGGTCTTTATTCAAATGTATAAAAAATAATATCAAAATGTTGTAAGATTTAAAAGTTATGACAATTTAAAATTTCATTCGGATTCAATTTCACTCGGTTTCGGATTACAGAACATACCTGAATATTAAAATATTTTCAATTATAACACGAAAATTAAATGCTTAACCACCCGCCTACATTAGAAAAAATACACCAACTTGTGAAGAAAATAAAACTAGACTGATGGAGTCAAACTGTGAACAGATTTGGATTCAGCACACTAAAGACAAATAAATCACAGAACAAAGTTTTTGCTACCGACGTTTTTTTTAGTCGACCTGTGTAATTAGTGTAAAAATTATAAATGGAATAAAAAAGTGATATACCTGTGATAATAAAGGAAATCACTGAATTAAATAAGAGGCACAGTTTTTTATGGTACCAGGCAGTAGTATTGAC
Source organism: Phasia obesa (assembly GCA_949628195.1). Lineage (NCBI taxonomy): Eukaryota > Metazoa > Arthropoda > Insecta > Diptera > Tachinidae > Phasia > Phasia obesa. The sequence continues at coordinate 9,455,337 of OX451218.1, forward strand.
GAAATAGTTTCACGCCTTAAAACTACATAAAATAGAAACATTAATAAATCCTAAACGTTATAGCTACACTCAAAAATTATGTATATTTAATCATTAATTATGAAGAACAACATTAGAGAGGATAATAAATCTAAGGTTATCAAACAAAAAAAAAAAACCAATAAATTATTTATAAAATCTCCCGAGCAAACACAGACATAATAAACGTCTGGCATCACATTCTTTACCATTAGATGCATCTCATATAATCGATTGCTCAGGAGATAGAATATATTTAAATATAATAAAAGAAACGTATAGAGAGATTATTTACTATGAAAAATTGCAAACTTAAAATAGCTGAAAAAAACAATCGTCCCTAGTTGGCGTTGTAGTTTGAAAAAGAAATAAAAACGACAATTTGGCGTTACCGTTGGCGTTATAGGCTTTTTACACTGATCAACATCTACCATCAATTTGCGAAGATTCCTTTCGTTTCCTTTCGGGTTAATTTTTTTGTGTACCTTCGTATGATGCTCATTTTTAAACAAATGTTGATTTATATTTTTTCCACATAAATAACATTTTTTCAGTGATGCCACTAAATTAATCTAGTTTATTGCCATTTTTCTAGTGATGACACTCAAATAATCGGAAGATGTAAAATGGAACAAACTGAGATAGGAACATCTTGTGAAGATGTTGAATTTCAGGCCTGTTCTTATGGAAAGATGTCAACATCTTCGCAAATTGATGGTAGATGTTAGATGTTGATCAGTGTAAAAAGCCTATTATGGGATGTGGCTTAGAGCTGGCAAACTATCGATAGTCACCATTTTCGATATTTTCGATAGTTAGTTGAAAAAGCCATATATCTTGAATGGTCGGATGGACGTCTCAGGATAATAGGCAGATTTTCGCTGAAACATGGTTGCACCGTGAGATTGGACGCGCAGATAACAGCCCTATCACCAATCTAGGGGAAGAGGGTTAGCAGCCCACATCTCCCGAAATCTAATTTGCCAACGAATCGATAATTTTGACGCCCTATGCTCCAATGGGAGTTAGAGGAACTCATATATATATAGTTGATAAAATATCGATACTATCGATAGTATTAAATTCTTTTATGAATTATTTTAAATTATAGAAAAATTATATACATATATCGAACTAAATTTGGTTTCATATTTATTTTTATTAAATTTTTTTTTTTATTAAAAAATAAAAATCTAATGAGATCTATTTTTAATAAAAATTATGTTCATAAAATATGCACTATATCGAAATTGTTGGTCGTAGGAGTCTCTCCAATAATTTTATTCATAAAAATAGTTACCGAATATTTATTTTTTGTATAAAGACCAATTTATCAGTTGCCCCCTGTTGGGATAATAGGTGTGTTAGTATAATAGTCTGGGGTTAAGGGTTCGATTCCCACCCTCACTACGAATGAGCGAATTTCTGAGTTGTTATGCTCGGTAAATTAATTTAGAATATAATTTGTAATTTTATTAATTAAATAAAAAATTGTATTAATTAAATTAAAAAAAAAAATATATTAACATACATATTTTGGTTTTAAGCTAGATCTTCTATCTGAAATAATGGTTACTGCTTTGCTTATATTGTTTCGGATACTGTGAAAGTTGCAATTATACAAAAAATAACGTAAGGCATATAATTTTATAAATGACATTTGATTAAGGCCATGATTCACTATCCTACTCAGTCGTACGATCTGTCAAATAGCTAAAAAAGTATGATAGTGTGGATTACTACTGCAGGTTTCCACTGTCCACAGTCTTCTACAATATTTGTTTAAATGGGAGCGAGTTTAGCTGGAATTTCGGAATTCGATTAGAAATGTATTTTATGTAGAAATTCATAAAATTCTATTTTTCATGCGATCAGAGTTGCAAAATTGTTTTTTGTATGATAGTGTGGCATCTACAAATCCATTTTGAAACGATTTTTTGAGAAGGACAGAATTCTGTCCGATTTTTTTCTGATTGAATCGTACAATTGTATAGTATAGTGAATTCTGGACTTTACCGTTGTTCTATAAATCTATTTAGTACTGATACGATAGTATCGCTATCGAAAAAAAATCTCGATAGTCCAATGGAAACAGAACTATCGATAGTACTATCGTTTTTTTGCCAGCTCTACTGTGGCTGTTTGAGCAAAAAACGGAAGATCACCACAGTTAACTAAGACGACGCGTTTGGAAGGTGTTCTTTTTAAAAACACAGGAGTTTAAAAAAAAATCTTTTTTATAATTTTTTTATGAATATTATAGAAATTACAAACAGAATGGCAACCACATGTGGTGAAGCGTTTAAAAGTGACTCAATAGACAGACGATTTTATTAACGGCTTTTTGGCCAAACTTGGATATTTAGGCGAACTTTTGAATTATTGATAGTTTTTGGGTTTTCTTTGTAAATTTTCGCTTTTTAACCAAATTTTAGAACGAAATAAAAATTTTTTGGTAATTTTTAGGTGAAAATACAATATTTTTTTGGCGAAACTTGTATTTCTTTAAACGAACTTTCAAATTATTAGTAGTTTTCAGCGTTTTTGTGTAAATTTTCTGTTTTTAATCAAATTTTAGTTTTATAACGAAATAACAATTTTTGTTAAAAATTAATTTTAATTTTTAGGCGAAAATATATATTTTGAATAAACTTTGATCTTTCCAAGGCATATTAATCAGGTAGCTTCACTACTGAGGGGAAATATTAAGGCGAAAATAATCAATTTTTTTATATTGATTTTGACACTTAAGCTTACAACTTTTCCCCTTAAATGGAAATTGAACTATCAAACTCCATATAAAAAAAATTTTTAATTTTTCGCCTTAATATATCACCTTCGTAGTGAGGTTACCTGGTGAATGTGCCTTGGATCTTTCATCGAAATTTTGAATTGTTGATAGTTTTAAGGTTTTCTTTGTCAATTTTTGGTTTTTAAGTAAATTTTAATTTAGATCGAAATAAAAATTTTTTAAATTTAAATTTTTTGGTGAAAATATGATTTTATGGTGAAACTTATATCTTATTTTTTGTGTGAATTTTTAGTTAAAAAAAAAAAAATAATTTTTGATTGGTATAAAAATTTGTTGGTAAAATTTATATATTTTTTTGGTAATTTTGGGTGGAAATGTGTTTTTTTTTTTTTTTTGGTGATACTTAGAACTTTAAGAGAACGTTTTAATTATTTTAAGAGTTTTTAGTGTTTTTTTTGTGAAATTTCGGTTTTTAATCAAATTTTAAAAATTCAAGTTTTAGGTGAAATTTTGGTGAATTTTCGTTTTTTTTTTTTGTGAAATTATGGGGGCAAATTATGGCATTTGATATCGATTAAAATTTTTTTATAGAATTTAAATGGAAATTTCGGTCGATATCGAATGTATGGTAATCTAAATTTTCGGTTTTCAAAAAAAACAATAACAAAGTACAGAAAAACAACTAAAATATGTAAAAAACATAAAGAAAATACGAGGCGCTCGCCTCTAGACCAATGGGGCTGAATTTAAATAGCAAAATTTTTGAAACTATATCAGACAGATTAATGTGCTTAAATCTGTTGTAGCTTTGCTTGGTACCTTGACGAAATTCATTTCAACCCGAACACAGACGGAGGATAGACGGACATCGCTTAATCAACTTCTCTGTGTATTAGGATCCAGATTAAATACACTTTATGGGGTCCGAAATGAATATTGTAGAAATTACACACGGAATGACAAACTTATATGTATGTAGGCACATATATACCCTTTCTACCTGTGGTGAAGGGTATGTATAAAAATACTCAATTTATTAAACTTCAATTTATTGATATTCGATATTCAATAAAGACGATTCTTTTCAATTCATATTTGTTGTGGCTCATGAAAAAAAGGAAAAAGTACAATTGATAAAAAAAACTCACGATGAAAAAGAAAAAACAAGTTGCAAAAAAATGAACACATTCCCAAATACACTTGCAGCACGAGTAGTTGTTTTTTTTTTTTTTTTTGTTCTTCACAAATGTTAGATACTCTGTATATCAGGGATGGTAAAATTGGTGCAATTGCACTTTTTTAGTACAAAAAAAAAAAAAAATACAATTGATACAATTTAGTTGTATCAATCTGCCAGGCACAGTTTCGAAAATTTTGGGATTGCAATTTAGCAATATCAGACTTTCGCATTCGAGGCAGCGTGCAAAATCCCACACCCACATACATATATTTTTTCACGTTGTTTTCACTTTCTTTCGTTTTAAAAAAGGTAAAATAGAAACATTATTTTACCTTTTTTTTTTTAATAAATATTAGACTGCGAATGAGTACATATTGATCTCGGGGGATCAATAACCCCAGCGAGGGGCGATTTTTGTTTGTTTTTAGTTCGGTAGAGTTTTTCTGCTTTGATTTCTATTAAAGACCTTTATAGAAAGCAATACACATAGAGGTAGCCAATAGACCCACAAGCAGTTAAAGACACATTGGGGGGGTGTCAATATGAGAATATTTTTTTCTTAAGAATTTTTATACCCTTCACCGCAGGTGTAAAGGGTATATATAAGTTTGTCATTACGTGTGTAATTTTTACAATATTCATTTCCGACCCCATAAAGTATATATATTCTGGGTCCTTATACATAGAGAAGTTGATTAAGCGATGTCCGTCTGTCAGACTGTCCGTGTTCGGGTTGAAATGTCGTTTGGAAAGGCACCAGAAGAGATACAAAAAATTTAAGCACACCAATCTGTCAGGCATAGTTTCGAAAATTTTCGTATTGCATTCAGCAACATCGGATCATTACTTTGGAGACTGCGGGCCAAAAACCACGCCCACCTATATTTTTTCACGTTTTTTTGTCAAATAAATATTAGACCGCGACAGGTAGATCGCAAAGAGTGCATACAGATCTCGGGGAGTCAATAATCCCCTGCGAGGGGCGACTTTTGTTTGTTTTTAGGTTGGTAGGGGTTTTCTGCCTTGATTTATATTAAAAACCTTTATAGAAAGCAATACACATATAGGTAGCGAATTGACCCACAGGGTACCCACTGGTTTAAAAAAATTCAATAAAATTAAAAAAAATAAATTAAATTAAAAAAAAAAATTATTTTATTTTTTTTAACATTTACAAAAAACTTATAAACCGTTTTCAAAACGATATTTCCACAGAAAATTTTTCGAAAAAAAATTTTTTAAAAATTTTCAAAAAAGGTCGATAAAATTTTAAGAAAAAAATTATTATGAAAAAATTTCGATAAAATTTTTATAAAAAAATTTCAATAAAATTAAAAAAAAATTCAATAAAATTAAAAAAAAATCGATAAAATTCTTACAAAAAAAATTTCGATATAATTTTTACAAAAAAATGTTTTTACATCTTTATATTATACTAGATGTGCCCGCCACTTCGTCAGCTTCCTTGCAATATTTTGCGCGATTTTGGTTTGAAGGCAATCCACACCAAAGACCGTTACTTTACTTTATATAAAGGTTCTTATCCTCACTAAAATAACTTAAACTATGCATATCGATTAGTACTTCAGTTATGGTTTATGTATTCACTTTATCTACACATATAATAAAATAGTAAATAGTCTGTCTGCTTTTCATTTGTGTTCGCATCACGTAAAAACTACTGGATGGATTTTAACAAAATTTTGTGAGGAGGTAATTTAGCATCCTGATTCTAATATAGTTTACTATTTAAATATTCAAAAATATCCTGTTTCCAACAGAAAGTGGAGAAAAAGCAGTAAAAGTACGCAGTTTGATTTACAAAACTATGCGTTTGTTACAATTCGAGTCCAAAAAGTACAATTTAAAAAACCTGTTTGTAAAATTTTGACCATCCCTGCTGCATAAAGATACTTGAATGTAGCAACTTAGTATCGTGTGCCACCAACAAATGAAGCAAAACTCTCTTACTATTAATATCCACCAAAAAACTCGTACATATTAAATAACTTTAACGAGTTTTTTTTTAAGATTCTTTCGTGAATAAAAAAAGTTTGAATGCAGCAGTAAAAAAAAGGTTATTTGTTTTAAGTTCTTGCTCTACTAGAATTAACAGAGAGTATGGAACAATGTTACCAACCCTGCTACTTGTAAATCTATGTACATACTTTGGGTATCTTGCTGAATTGTAAGTTATGATTTGGTAAATTATTGCCAGTATAAAAGTTGAATAATAATAAATTTTTTATTACAGCGCTCGAAAAGCAACGTCAACGTACCAATTTTTTTACGGTACATGTAAACGTCACTACTGTGTTAGCTGTAAAAGAGGTTTATTTTCATCTGGAAAATTAAACAAATGAAGATAATGTTTAATTGGCTACCAGATAATTTCTAACCTTCGTAATAAACATCTATTTTCGTTTAATAAATACATAATAATATAATTATTGGAAACCAGGGACCGTAAATAACAGTTATCAAAAAAAATTAAACCCAAAAATTCTTTATGTTAGAGTCAATAGAGATGTAAATTGTCATATACCAATAGATTGGTATTGACGAGCTCCTTCAGAATCTATGGTGATCTTAAAAAATCGATCTCTTCAATAAAGTTATTATATCGAATGAAACACAAAAAAATCGTTTTATTTCGACATTTGGAGTTTTATTTTTCCGTCTAAAAAAAACGCAATTTGTTTATTTTCTTCTTTTTTACAGTTTTTTATTGGATCTATCTGATATAATGTGTGCAGTAATTTCATTGTTTTATATAACGAACATAACTTTTACTATGGACATATTTAAACGCAGCCCGCTCAATACCAATTTAAGAGCAATAATGCTCTTTCCACGCTTCCTTGGGTGGCAGAAACAAACTAATTTATATTTTTCCCAATTTATATACATAAGTATGGATAATAGAGTGACCGCAACTTATATGGGGCAAAAAATCAATGTCGGAATCTTGTTCGTCTTAACCCCACAAAACGAATCCGTCGCGACGTTAACACGTGCCGCTCATCGCGGGCTCAAATTTTGGCTATCCCAATATCTGGAAAGGGGATTCGTTTTGTGGGGTTAAGACGAACAAGATTCCGACATTGATTTTTTGCGGTCACTCTAATGGATAATGTATTTTTTCCTCCCAAAACACAGAGGTTTATTTATAGGCGTCTTGGAGAAATAGTATTAATTTCAAAGAAAACTTTTTTTTAATCGTCATTATCATTTTCTTCGCTTCCTTGTTTTTTTAAGAGACGTAACACTTAGCATTTAATGCCTAAATTACTTCCTATGGAAAGGGATAGGAGTAGATAAGACAGATGGTTAGTGATAGTAAGGCTTCACTTTTGGCAACACTGCAATTGCTCGTTATGATTATTTTCAGAGCAGTATTGCAGCGCCTCTGCTGTTATTTATGCTTATTAATTTTGAATCAAGCCAATTTATATTTATTTTACTTCGCCGGCTATTTAGTGCTATGTGGTAATGCCGGCGAAGGAGGGCACTGTGATATGTATTATTATAAAAAGAATTAATACATATCATATACATATATACAAATCGATGTTACCACGGCTAAGTATTGAACTCGTGATCATGTTTTAGTAGTCGACGTGCTAACCACTTAAGCTCCAGCACCCTCGAAATGTATGACAAAAATCCGGCGGGAAGATATCCGATGAAGATGGTTAACCAAGTAATAACAAATTAAAAACCTACATTATTTTAATGACAATTTATTAAATTGAAATGCAAGGTTATTGTATTGGTTATCAATTTACATAAAATGTGTTTTATTTTCTGACGAAAAATATAAAACTAATAAAAAAAAATAATTATTTTATTACGGCAGAATAAAATTCTCTTTTTAAAAGTTTCATCCTAGCTTTATTTTTAAAGTTGAAAAATAATTGTTTTATAATAATTGTTTTATTCAATTGTTGTTTTGTACTTAAAACCTTGGACCTTCATCAAATTAAAATAATGTAATTTGCTGTTGGAATTTGTAAAAAAAAAAAATAAAAAAATTACAAATATTTACATTTTCAATAAGCATCGAAAGCAAAATTGTGTTCGATTGAAAATTCGTTATACAACTCATAATACCAATTTGACATTCGATGTTCGTTAGCCAGCGAAGATCGAAAATCGAATGCAATTAATAATAAGGGCCATAATAATGGGCCTTAGTTGGATTATTTTATTTAATTCTCAAAATAACTGTTATAAAATAATGAATAAATTAATTATTTTGGGCTTAAATTGTTAATTATAATTTTTTGATATCGATAACTCTTATTTTCGATCCCTGTTGGAAACAATAATTAATAATAATTCTTTATTATACCAATAAATTAGACAGTGTTACCTTTGTGGATCTCGATACCATATAGATAATTAATAATTACTCTTTCTAGGGAGTACCCGTCCCTTAATCTTTGAGGATACTATGTACAATTTAGATAGGTTTTTTCAGAGCTTGACTATTTCACTTTTTATGTTTTTGCACAATTTGAGAAAATAGTTTTTTAGGAATGCAACTATGTATTTGACCCGAAATTTTGCTGCATTATTATAGACAACCAGATTATCACTAGAGGAATAATCATGTTTTGATTCTAACCAGTGTGAATTAATCTTGTTTAGCCGAAAGAGTTTTGGTATCAGAAATCTGTTTTTGAAATCAAATTAAAAGAGTTTCATCTTTAAATGGACTAAAATAGTTAAATAACTTCTGGATTAATCATATTTTGTTAAAGAAAAAAATTATTTTTTCAAATCGGTAATGTCATTTTAAAGTGGAATAATCTACTTTTGACGAAATCATGCCATTTATAACTTTTTAAAAAACTTTTAAAAATTTCTTGAAAATTTATCAACTTCTTAAGTCGATTGCATCTTAGGACTTATTAAGGGTTGGTAACATTGTCATGGAATGTGGAATTTCTACAGCAACAACAAGATGAGTTTAAGAAGAGCGAACAGAAAAACAAGATCGTTCGAACCAGCTTAATAATTTATGAAATATTTCTTATACTACAGAAGATATAAAGAATGAATTATTCTTCCTTTTTTAAAACTTCTTATTGTAAACATATGTAGATATGAAATGCATACATATCTATATCTATACGTGTGTATCTAATAGAGGTGAGCGCAAGATGTTAAAAAGTGGACAGTATTGCATGTTTTTGAAACGCAAATATTGATTGTATGTGTAGTGGAATATTACTAAACAGTAAATACAGAGAACAAGAGAGCAAACAGTGCAAAAATCAGTGCACCTGATTTGACCGGACAGTTTTATCAAGTGCAATAAATATGCTGAGCATTTCATATTATTCACTAGTTCATTTTACTTAAATTTTCTTGAGAGTAAAATCTCTGATTTTTGAGAGAAAAAATTAAAATAATTTTTTTTTTATTCATCAATAAAAGTTAAAAAAATTCAATCTACTACAGTTTTCTATTTTCAACCACTCAACGCGCAAATTAATATAAAATAACTAAAATACAAAGTACAAACCCTTGATTTTAACATCATACATTTACATACATGTTGTCTGCTATAACAGTATTTCATATCAAGAGACACTATTGAAACAAAATATTCACTACTGAAATTTAATTTCAAACAACAACAAATATTGCATTGGTTGGAAGAAGAGCAAATGCTATTCTATGTTTTTATTTAAGAGCACAACAATATTTGTATACATTATGAAGTTAGTCTAACAAGACGTTTTATGCTCACGTTTAGTATCTATACATATAATGAAAATGTAACAGGGTCTTTGGATTGAGGAACACGTTCGCGCGTCATTGTCAAACAGGCCGTCCTAATTGCTCGATCTTCAAGTGGTTTGCGTCTACCTCTCGCACTGGCTGATTGGATTCCACGGTTAGCTGTACCTCAGTACAGTTAATTTCAATCAGCCACGTGTAATCGCTTGGGTTATCGTGTATAACCTAAATTGTTCGAAATCAAGAAACCACATGAAAAATTAACAAATAAATTTTACACACATTTGACGAAAGGAGAAAAAAAAGAAGGATTTGCAACAAACAAATAAAAAATAACTACATACAAAAAAACTAAAATAATTAAAACATTGTTTTCAACCTAACCGTCGTTTCTGGACATGACCAAAAGCTGCAAACAAGAACCTAGTGTTTACGGCAGCTTTTTACCATTTGGCACCAACATTGTTGCTCTGTATGCGCAACAATCCAGAAGAAGAAGAAAATGTAACATTTCTGTACTTGAAATATTTTTTGAAAATTTTTTTGCTGTTGCAGAAAGTAATCGAAATGGAATACAAAACAGAAATTTTTAGAATTTTTGTCTGTCTATCTGTCCGTCTGCTGTCTGTGTTCGCATCACGTAAAAACTACTGGGTGAATTTTAATAAAATTTTGTATGGAGGTACCTTAGTATCTTGGCTCAAATATAGCATACATTTTTTCCGCAAAAATATCTCATTTCTAAGAGAAAATAGAGAAAAAGCAGTGAAAGTATGCCAATTTATCGATTTAAAGGTACTGCAAACTTGACAGCACCTTTTATTTTTCAAAGCGAGATATTTTAAATTCCACAATCATTTTAGAACTTTATATATTTTAGAATTGAATACAAGGCCTGGTACATATAGAGATACCAGGCCTTGAAGATATATTTATATGGGTCACCCTTTAATTTTTATTTTTGTGTTTATACACTTTGTGTGTATCTAATGAGCCTAATGAGCCTCCTAATGAATCTAATGAACCTAATGAGCCTCCTGACAATATTTTGTACAATTTTGCTTTGAAAGTAATCGAGACCAAATTTTAAGACTCTTAATTTTATAGAGCTTCAGTTATGGTTTATGTATTTTCTTTACATAGCGATACCCATCCCTGGATAAAATTCTAAAATTTATATAAAATTCTAAAATTTATATAAAATTCTAAAATTTATATAAAATTCTAAAATTAATTTAAAGTTCTGTAAATAGCGTTTAAAATAACCCGCTGATAAAAATGAAAGGTGCTGCCAAGTTTTCAGTACCTTTAAATCGGTAAAATTGCGTTTTTTTTACTACTTTTTCTGAATTTTTCTCCATCTTGTCCTAAAAATCCATCTAGTAGTTTTTACATGTTATATAGATTAATTTTTGTTATTAGAAGTTAAAATTCAAACACTTTGTGAGCCGGGCCAGGCTAAAAGATATTAAAATCATGTGTGATGTATGGAAACACTTTTGAATTTTTAAATTTGTGGACCCATCTGTATGCACAACTTAAAAAAAAATTCAAAATCGCTTCAGAAGTGGCAGAGTTTGAAGACAAAAAAGTAAAATCTTCTTCTTTTTAAATCTTTTTCGTTGCACCCGATGTCAGGCAAAATGAAATTTCTTGTGCAGAATGTAGTAAATCACAGATTTCTTTCTTATGCTTTCAATTCTATAAATAACATTTAATTCTTTTATGTTCTGTTGTGTATTCAATAGATATTGTTTTTCATGCGGCTAAAGCAGCCAGCTAATCAGCCATACAATCGAAATAAAAAAAACAGACAAACAATTTGAATCGAACTCAAACTCTAAATTACTTAACAGGTTTGCAACAAATGTTTTGTAACATAGTTGCCTGATTTGACGATTTATCGTTATTTTGACGATTTTTAAAAGTAAACATACGATTTTGAGGATTTGTTAATTTTCATATACAAAATAAGTATGCATCTGAAAATTGTTAAGTTTTAAATAAGACTTTTGACAAATTTTAAGTTGAGGCAACGTTTGCTACGCAATGTGGAACATCTGCAGTTGCGTTTAAGATGATATACAATTGGGAAAATGTTTCTAAACTGATCCACAAATATTGAACCTAGTTCAGGACTTTCAACTTAGTCAATTACTTTGGTAATCATCGGTAAAAATCCACAATATAATTTTGAGTGACTGGCAAGTTAAAATAAGTCAACTGGTTAATTGATTTCAATTTTGCGTAAGTGACCGGGTATAAAAAAAAAACTATTGATAAATTTGTTGTCGACAATAAATGCAATTGTGTGATTGATTTACTAGCTGCTAGAACGTTTTCGTCGAAATCCTGATAAATTCAAAGATCTTCGGCTAAGTGAGTGCTTGCGTTTAATTTAGAAGAAAACATAAACATAAATAAGCCAAATCAGTCTAGTCGCTCTCAAGTGAAAGTGTTACAATTCGGTCGTTTTTAGTTTTTACTAAAAAGATAAAACTAGCTTAGAATACCCGGCATTTACTGGGTCCAATTTTAGAGCCTGTCTAAGCATAGTTGAAATGGATAACTTATAATATGCTTTGTCTACCCTAAGTTTCTACTTTTAACACATGAAAAGAAAAAGGTTGTAGCACGTGACTCAATGAAAATTGATTGCCATATAGGTCGATTATGGATGGCAACCCAACCGCAGTTGTCAGTTGCCGAAATTGTATTACTTATGGCAACTAAAACTTGTTAATTTTAGTTGCCAAAATGGCAACCATAAATTTGTGGTAGCTGTTGATTTTGTTCACAAATTATAAAGTAAAAACTGCACTAAAACTGGAAAGTAAGTTTATTTTTCTTCACCCCTTTCCTCATAATCTTACAGACAACGTATATTGGCTCTCTTTCTGCGTTGTGCACGTAATCAACCAACAAAAGAATAACAATGATACGAATAATATTTGATCAGCAGCTTTTTTTTAAGTTTTGATGAAAATTGTAGAAAAATAGCTGCTGGTATAAAACTTGGCTTCATGCTCAACCCACGGAGGGTTATAATTTACAGGAGGATCTTTAGGTGTATGAGGAGTTTTCTTTTTTGATTTATCGCCTTGGTTGGAACATGATGATAAACTTGCATTAAATTTACGAGTGTGTTTAGATAGATTTTTTAAAGAGATTGGATATTAATTTCAAAAAGAAACAAATCTGTAGACATGAAATAATATTTTTTTTTTGTATTTTCTTTGCTATTTATTATAAAACTTTTTTATTGTTTACATTTATTTCCAGTTACTAGACTGTCAAAATAGCATTATTGATAAATTTATGGCAACTGAAAAAAGTTGCCTTACATAATACCAATTTTTTCCCCAGTTGCGTTGCCTTTTGACAACTGACGTTAGGTTGCTATCCATAATCGGTCTAGTAAATAACATTTCAGTTGCCTATAATCATAGATATAATAAGATTAATATAATATAACGGTATGAAAAGTCTTGGGGATAAAATATTTGTTTGGATTTCCACAACTACGCCATCCAACCGCACCGTTGAGCAGTTTTAGACATCAACATCTACCAACGCAGTTATAGATAACCAATAGTATGGTTGCCTGCTAGATGTAGGAAATACCTAGCGGACCAACTTTTTATATTGCTATTACAGGTTGTTTAAATACTTGTACTTTAAAGACTCTGAAAGCTATACTAAGGATGAGCATGACCATGTAAGCATCTTAAATCGACGGCTTCCAGCGTAAAATGGAAAAGGGATAGTAAAAAATACAACTACAGTACCAGGGTATACATTGACTGTTTAAAAACTATCTTTGGTGTTGATTGCGGAACCTTTCCAAAGAAAATTGAACTACGACTCTCATGTCGTCTTCGCGACAGCTCTTTTTCTGGTTGAAATTCTAGCTATAAAAAAGGCATATAGGGTTTTATATGATAGGAATGTTGATAAGCAAGCGGTTCTCACTCCTGTCGCTGTCTTTAATTGTAGAAAGTCAGATTGGTTTATTAAGCTGAAGTATTTTTAGTTCGAGTTTCTCTAATGCACTATCAATCGCATGCCGTTTGGAATGGTATTTTTAGCAACTACCTGCAGAGAAGTATCTCAATGCTAATTGAACCATCAGTATTATTAAAAGGACTAGTGTTTATTTAAAACAGAATTACTTTATTTTTATACTAGATGTGCCCGCCACGTCGTCATGGGCGTCCTGACAATATTTTGACCGAAAGTAGTCTAGCGGTGTTAAATCACAAGATCTTGGAGGCCAATTCACAGGCCAAAACGTGAAATTAGGCGGTCACGATAAATCTATTGTGGCACGAGCTGTGTGACATGTTGCGGCATTTTGTTGAAACCACATCTCCTGGACATCATGGTTATTCAATTCAGGAATAAAAACTTAGCAATCATGGCTCTATACCGATCACCATTGACTGAAAGGTTCTGGCCACCATCGTTTTTGAAAAAGTACGGACCAATGATTCCACCAGCCCATAAAGCGCACCAAACAGTCAGTTTTTCTGGATGTAACGGTGTTTCGACATACACTTGGGGATTACCTTCACTCTAAATGCGTAGTTTTATTTGTTGACGTAGCCATTCAACCAGAACTGCGCTTCATCGCTACACAAAATTCGCTTATGAAAATCGGGAACAACGGTAATCTCGTTTTGGGCACTATTTGCAAGCGTTGTTCAGGCGTGAGTCTATTCATGATGAATTGCCAGACCAAACTTGAGAATAAATCACTTGACAGCTATTAAATCGGTCGCCAACTTGAAAAGTAATGCCAACTTAAAGTTCTATACCTTTATAAAACACACGCTTTATGTGCCCCGGCCTTTAGCCTAGGCCTAATTTAATTTTACTAAGAAACCATCCCCCAAAATTTTATTAAAATTGATCCAATAGTTTTTACGTGAACACAGGCAGACAAAAATTCTAAAAATTATTATTTTGTATTCCATATCGATTAATATTTGCACTGGAAACCAAATTTTCAAAAAATATTTCATCTACAGATGAAATATACAGATATAAATGCAATTTTTCATTGATAATTTTAAAAACTCTTTTTGACGATTTATTACACAAAATACGTACGTAACGATTACATCTGGCAACTAAATTTGAAACTTCCTAAATGCACAACTTGTATGTAAGCGAGGCATAAACATAAATGAGTGAATACTGCTGGATATGTTTGCTGCTGTTACCGGTGGTGTCCATTCGCCAACCACCAAAACGAACACAAACTAGAATGTGAGCTATACAATTTCGGTAATAAATTCAGTCATGTTGGAAACACGATCGTGAATAAAAGTGTAGAAGCTTTGTGGTAACGCGCGCGCATAAATTGGCGGAAATTGTGTAGGAAAAAAAAGCAAATACAATTTTCAGAAAAAAGTGGTTTTAAAAATTTGTTGGCCCAAACGATTGGAAAGCGAAGTGAGGAGATCAATTTGTTCAAACTACACATACACACATGTTGCTCTGGTACATATGTATATGATGAGGCGTAAAAGCAGCTACTAAAAGTCTGTTAAAATTTAAAAAAAAATAAACGAAAAAAGAAATGACCGATAACCGATAATTGTAAACTTAATTAAGCGTAAAATATTAGAAATTTTAATGTTCGTGTTCAAATTTGTTATAATTGTTGTTGTTTTATGTTCGTAAACAATCAGGGGTAAAGTAAATATTGCCGATATTTTGTTGTTTTTGTGCATATTTTCGATATTACACACACACATACTTACTTAATTATTTACACAAACTCATTTATCCCTGCCCACATCCAAATTTGGGTGTATAAAGTTTTTTGTTTAAAACAAAATTCCTCGGAATGCTGAGACATGCAATTTTTCGCTGCAACTAAAAAAAATTCACATGAACTCAGCAAAGGAACCGGTACTTCGTGCAACTGAAGAAAAACAAATACATTATTTAACGAATATTGGATTATTTTGGATTGTATAGGAAAACTCTTTAATATTGGAGGTAAGTAAGCAATCAAACATTTTATTTCGAATAAAGTTAAATAACACCTGCTTCTATTGGTAGTTCAACAAACATTATTTCATTCATAATTTTTTGACACACCGATATAATATTCATTATTGTTTTATTTTTTATACCCTTCATCACAGGTGGAAAGGGTATACGGGTATATATGTAAGTTTCTACAATATTTATTTCCGACTCCATAAAGTATATCTATTCTGGAGCCTTATACATAGAGAAATTGATTGAACGATGTCCGTCTGTGTTCGGGTTGAAATCAACTTTACCAAGGCACCAGAAGAGACACAGACAATTTAAGGCCACCAATCTGCCATTTATTGTTTCGAACATTTTGTAAATGCAATTCAGCATCATCAGACCATTCCATTCGAGGCTGCGGTCAAAAAACCACGCCCACCTATATTTTTTCACGTTGTGTTTATTTTTTTGCGGTTGTAATGTTTCGCTTTGCTTTTTTTTTTTTTTGTTAAATAAATATTAGACCGCGACCGTTAGATCGCATGGACTGCAAACAGATCTCGGGGGATCAATAACCCCCTACGAGGGGCGATTTTTGTTTGTTTTTAGGTTGGTAGGGTTTTTCTGCAATACACATAGAAGTATTCGATAGACCCACAATGTGTCCACTGGGAACCAGGAGAAGTCAATAGGCACATTGTAGTTAGTTAGATTGCAGGAAGGCATACATTTTTTTTTCGATAAAATTTTTACAAAAAAATTTCGATAAAATTTTTACGCAAAAATTTCGATAAAATTTTTACGAAAAAATTTAGATTAAAATTTTACGAAAAAATTTCGATAAAATTTTTACGAAAAAATTTCGATAAAATTTTTACGAAAAAATTTCGATAACATTTTTACGGATAAATTTCGATAAAATTTTTACTAAAAAATTTCGATAAAATTTTTACGAAAAACTTTCGATAAAATTAGTACAACAAATTTTCAATAAAATTTTTACAAAAAAATTTCGGTAAAATTTTTTCGAAAAAATTTCGATAAATTTAAAAAAAAAAATAGAGCCTGTTTCATAATGTCGACAGAGTTCGTTCTTTCTTACAAATATCTATATTTAAAACAAAAGCAAATTCAAAAATTTTGTTTTTGTCTTGAATATACTTATACGAAAGAACGAATTTTTTCGACATTGAGATAAAATTTTTACAAACAATTTTCGATAACATTTTCACGTAAAAACTTCGATAACAATTTTACAAAAAACGTTCGATAAAATTATTACAACAAATTTTTCCTAAAATATTTTACAAAAAACTTTCGATAAAATTTCTACAAAAAATTTTCGATAAAATTTTTACAAAAAATTTTCGATAAAATTCCTACAAAAAAATTTCGATAAATTTTTTTACAAAACAGATGAAAATTTGAAGTCAAGCTTAATTTCGTTTTATTCTTTCTAAGAAAACATTTTTTTACAAAACATTTTCAATAAAATTTTTACTAAAAGTTTTCAATAAAATTCTTACAAAAAATTGTCGATAAAATTTAAAAAAAAAATTGTCGATAAAATTTTTACAAAAAATTGTCGATAAAATTTTGTAAACCAAACATTTTTGATAAATTTTTAGAAAAACTTTTCGATAAAAGTTTTACAAAAAATTGTCGATAAAATTTTTACAAAAAATTTTCAATAAAATTTTTAGAAAAACTTTTCGATAAAAGTTTTACAAAAAATTGTCGATAAAATTTTTACAAAAACTTCGATAAAATTTTTACAAAAAATTTTCGATAAATTTTTTACAAAAAATTGTCGATAAAATTTGAAAAAATTTTGTAAACCACACATTTTTGATAAATTTTTAGAAAAAATTTATCATTTATTTTTACTTTGTAGAATTACATTGTTATTAAAATATTTTAAACACCACCTACACGAGGTTTACAATAATTTTTAGAATTTTAAATTTTTTTATTAATTTTACCTTTATATAAATTAAATACATAAACCATAACTGAAGCATTATAAAAGTAAGAGTCTTTCAATTGATGTGGAATACTTTCAAAGCAAAATCGAGCAAACGACGTGGCAGGCACAGCTAGTCTTTAATAAGCGAAGCCGGTGTTGGTCATACCATAGAGGAGAAAATCCTTGCACTTAATAGTGTATTAATAAAAAAAAAACTTGATTTGCCTCTTAATGGGTTAAATTTTTTTTTTTTTGTAATTTTAGCCTAAAAGATATTTGCAAAAGCTTTTATTTGATACCCATATTTACCTAATATGTTTCAAAATGTAGCGTCAGTCAGTTTTCAATACAAATTACCAAGAAGTTTACACTATTTTTAACCGACTTCAAAAAAGAAGGAGGTTATCAATTCGTCTGAATGTTGCTATTTTTATGTTTGTGCCCGCAGAACTCAGAACTCATTTCTGAACCGATTTTAAAAATTTTTTCTTTATTAGAAAGAAAATGCTTACAGATTGGTCCCATTTTAAAAGAAGTTCAGAATTTTGAATATTAAAGGGTGTTCCCATACAACATACGTGTTTTTTACGTGTATTATGAACCGTAAAGGGTGCCCCTTTTAAAATTAAAAAAAAACTGCTTATTACTACAGCTGCCAATAACAGAAATTAATAAAAAAAAAAATAAACTTAAAAATTAAAGGGTGTCCCCATATGTGACGTCAATTTAAATACATGAACCATTTGTACCATTGTAGACAATCACTTGAAAATTGGACAGAATGTCCAATATTTATAATCAGAAATTAAATATTTTTAATTAGAAGTTAAAGGGTGTCCCAATAGTTGATGTAATTTGATGTATATTGCAAAACTTTTGAACCGTAATAGAGAGACGGTTGAAATTTACAAAGAATCTGTATATCTAAGTCCTTTATAACATCAAGTATATAATTTAAATTTGGAAACTAAAGGGCGTCCCCATATTTGACATAATTTTACCTATCTAGCCCTATCTTTTGAACCGTTACAGACAAACACTTGAAAATTAGACAGAATCTCCAATACTATGTCCCGTATAATAACATTTATAAATATTTAAAATTTTAAAGGGTGTCTCAATAGTTGATGTAAATTTAAGGATATGGCCAAACTTTTGAAAGGTTTTAGACAGACATTTGAAATTTACAAAGAATCTGTCCTTTAAAATAAGTGTTTAATTTAAAATTGTACATTAAAGGGTGTCCCCTAGGTGATATTGTTTAAGCTTTATTACTGTGTCAGTAACAAAAAGTGTAAAAAAATAAAGGGTGTCCTCATATTTGACACAATTTGTTGTATATCGCTTCATCTGCTTAACCGTTATGGATAGACATTTGAATGTACAGAACGTACAGATATTACTATGTCCGTTAGAGCAACAAGTCTTAAATTATTTGATTTGATTGAGTACTATTTCTTACAGATTACTTCCCTTTAAATTTTTAGTTTAGAATTGATGCACATATATTTGTTTTGTAGTTGGTTTTTTTGCAAGAATTATATAAGCTGCAGTACGCAAAGAGAAGGGATGAATAAAAAAGCTTTTTCATCAGAAACCATCACACTTCTTCTTCCTGACACCGATGATGCAGCTAATGAGGATAATAATTATTAAGGAATTTTTATTAGTTTAACTTTTCCGTTTATAAAGTATTAAATAATATGAAATGAATATAATAAAGCCTTTTTTCATAAAAAAAATACTGTTTTATAAGAGCCTTACAATTTTCAAAAAAATTTTTTTTAATTAGACTGCAAATCATATATATGTATGTACATACAGTATGTAAAGATTGAATTTAAACCTTTAAAATCAATATTTGTTAGTTGCGTTTTGCGATTTATATCGTCTTTTATTCCTTAGGAATGTGGCTTGTAGAAAAATCTTTAAAATTTTAACTTTTTGGTTCTTAAATTTTTTTATTGCATTTTGAAAACAAAAAATTTGACGCATTTTGCATTTTTTCGCCATTAAATTTTTAATAACTCCAAAATAGTAATAGATATAAAATAATTGTGTGGGGTTAGCTTAAGCAGAGTTTTCCGATGCATCTTCTGATCCTCCTGCTATTAAAATCGGAGAGCGCGTTTTCAAGTTATGGCAAAATATATAAGGCAAACCAACGATTTAGGGGGTGAAGTATGCCACGCCTTCAAAAGAAAATCCTTACGTACTAGAAAAAAATGGAAAACAGATTTGAATTAAGGGCATCAAAATCCATATAGTCCACATACTTTTATTTCTAGGGTAGAGAAAAAATTTTTTTGTTGCGCAGTGTACTTTTGTTGCGCAGTGTAATTTTTTCAAAATCTGCCACTAGACTTTTTATATCATACTACACCTAAAACTATCAAAAAACTAAAACTTTTAATTCAAAAAACACCTTTAATAATTTTGGCCAGCTTTTCAGGCCAAATACTCCTCTGTGCGTCAGTCAGTTTTCAATACAAATTACCAACAAGTTTACACTATTTTTTTTGCAATACAACCGATACCACAATAGCAGGGTGTTGTAAGTTGAGAAAATGGTTTAATTAAACCAATGAAAAAGCAATTAGGAGATTGTTCTTAAGTTTTACTACACTTTCTTTTGCGGATGATTTTCTAAAGTCAATGACTTTTTATATTCTTTAATTTACACTCACACTACCTAACAGGTGTTTTATATAAAAAAATTATTAATCAAACTTAAACTAATTGAAATACACATTAGTACACATACATACATGTATGATATATAAAGTCTTGATCAGGAAATGTGATCCATATTGGTTTACTTTTATCAATGAATTATCACATTTGTGGTTATTTACAAAGCTGGAGTTAGTCAAGTAAAACAAGTTGAAAACTATCAAAAATATAAATATCGTAATAATTTTGAAATATTTCTTACGAATAATCTTATTTAACTTAATCATCAAATTAAAATTAAACTTATAAATTACACACACACAAATTACTATTAATAAAAGTAATTTTATTGCCAAATCACCTTCAAAATTGAATAAAAAAACCAATGTTCGTAATACAATAATTGGATAGAAGAAAGAGTAATTTCCAGGGTTCAGAATTGTTTTCATATATGAGCATTGACATTTCACCATTTCTCATACATGAGATTTCGAAAATTTTATAATTAATTTTTTCACGACCAATTTTTTCACGACCATAAATGAACAATAAAAAATACTCTGCCTACGATCACACATGATTAAAAGTGGTTTTACACGACGTGTATTTGTCATATGACCTGTCACTTTTCCATGTGTAAATTCTATACTCGTCGTGTGAACCCTTTCAAACATAATATGTGTATTTTCCATGTGTACAATACATACATATGACATTTTTCATTAAGAACGTGTTCTCTTTTGATGTGACAAAGCATGTAATGCCAACTTGATGTTTTATTATTCCATGCTTTTTGTGGTACCAAAAACACTCAAAATGTGGTTAAAGCACTGGGTTTTCATCTTTGCATCAGCTGTTTGAAATAGAAAACCGGGTGGCGGAAAAATTATATATTGTAGGTTATGTCACATGTAATTACACATGTACGTTTGAAAGCAAACATTAAAACCATATGTAAAATGGCTATTTCGACAAACACATGAAATTACATATGGGTTATCAAACGAACAAGTCATATGACAAATACACGTCGTGTAAAACCATTTTAAGTGTAACTGTTTACATGAACGGTTAAAAACGAAGTGTTACTGAGGATTTTCAGTGTGTAATTAGACTACAAACTTAGAACTTTGAAATCGGTAATTTTGAAGTTATAACAGCCTATGTAAACAGCGTTTATACTTGTAAAAACGTTTAAAAAAGGGTAAACTTTATTTAAATGGCTCTCCTTAGGTCCAGTTCAATTTGCGCGGTTATTTGAAGAGCTAGATTCATAGAATAGATATGGATTATCCATATCATATGTTAAGGATTATCAAAGAAAGAAAAATCGTTCGAAACACAATGTAAAAGATATACAAATTCGAAAGAAATACGCATTAGCCCCCCAGATTTTTTTTAAGACAACACTACATCTGCGAAGCTTTTTGCTTGATTGCAGAAAACACCCAGAGTCTTTGGAGGAAATCGAACCCGCAACCTCCAGACCGATAGACTAGCGCGCTACCAATCGGTCTATCGAGGCACTCCTATTATAGTTAAGCTACTTAAAAAGTGGGCGTGTTCTAATTTTTCTTTCCGTAAAAACATAAGTTTGGTTATGATGAAGATTAAAAAAAATGGGCCAAATCGCTGCAGCCGTTCTTAAGTGATGCGATTATCAACGAACGATATTTGGTACAATGTATAAGGAATTCTTAAGACACGCCTTGCACGTTTCTTATGTAGGTATGTACGCTGAAATTGAAACAGAAATTACATTTTCCTTAACCTAATATAAAAACTTGTAAGAAAAATACTTGTTCTTAATCTGAAAGTTGTTGAAATATTTGAAATGCGAGGAGTCTTATATTGAATATTCATGTGCATATAATACAATATATGTATGTTTGTATGTATTTTTAAGTATGTGTATATGTAAAAAAATATTCATTATAATTTTTTTTCTTGCCTGAGATTTCGTTTTCATAAATATCATCATCAGCATCGTCCGCATCATAAAATCCAAAGCCAAAGGGAGCTTTATGTTCTCACAGTGAAGAAAAATAAAAACAAACATTCCTACCAACATTTACAACTACAACAAACATATTGACCGCAGTTATAACAACGGTAAGACATGATAGTAGTACTAGCAAAAACAAATCTTTGTGGGATAGAAATGGAAGTTTAATAATAACACACACATATACACACATACACATGCACACGTACCAATAAACTTTATTCAATGTAATTGAAATTCCATACTGCTGGTTGCTGGTTTTTCAAGTTGTTCTAGAGTTGTTTGGTTGGTTTTGGTTTGGTTTGCTCGATTAACTATTGAATGAGGTTCGCTATGCTAACTCTTTCCAACATCAAACACGTCAAGCATGCGCAACACCATAAAAATGCCATCAAACAAAAGGAAACAAACAACATTGTTTTGATACCTTTTCTTATATTGTTATTGTAAACGGCTTATTACTAATTCAAAAATATATTTTTATTATTTGTTGTTCATTTAGCAAAACAAACAAAAAAGCACATGAACAAACAGAAAGATAAAATGTTGAAATAAATTTAGGTTGGCGCGCATTCATTTTTAGCGGCGGCTGCACATAACTTTTAAAAAAATTATTTGTGTTATCATTTCTTGCACCAGTGTTGCCACTTTAGGATTTTTAGTGATTCTGTTCTATAAAAAGTTTTTCAAATTAATTTAATTTTAATTTTAATTTTTAATTTCTTAGAAAAAGCAATACGGGTACGTGTATTGAAAAATCATTTGTTCTATTTACAATATTGTTGAGGGTATTGCAGATTTATATAAGATCGGAATGTAGATAATAGAAAAAGCCTATAAGTGGAAAACACTTATGTTATTAACTTTACACAAGCCAGTGCAAGTTCGTAAAACAATCCAGAGGTAAAAAGATGAGTATGAAGGCATTCTAAAAGGCCTCTTTACATCTTCCTTAGCGGGAACCAGGCCTTCTAGTTGTATTCTATACTCATATATTTTAAACACTTTTCCAAATTAAATGACTTTTCGTAGCAAAAACGTCCATATATGAGGCCCTCTGAGAAAAACGAAGTTAAAAGAAAATAAGTTTTTAAAATATTTTTATTATTTTTTTATTAATCGTAAATAAATATTAGTTGTAATATTTCATTTAGGTTAATCATTAGGTCTTAATTAACTTAGATAAAGACTGTTTTAAATAGTTAATACAAAAATTAAAGTGGCTTAGGCCATTTTGGAATTCATTTTAAAAAAATATATTGATAAGAACTGGGGGTTAGACCATTTTGGTTCCATTTTTTTAAAACATAAAAAAATTCTTCAGATAAATAATAAAAAAAATTTTTTGCGTTTTAAATAATACAAAATAATAATAATAATTATTCGTCTTCTTCCTGAATATCTTCTTCTTCGGCTCTCCAATTTGTTTTTATATTATTACAAAATGCATGCTTTATAGGAGAAATAAATTCTTTGAGTTCCTGTAAATCCTTAAACTTTGCAGCTTCAATGAATTGTCCTCCAGGATAAAGCGGTTCCAATTCAAAATTTACAAACTTGATGGAGTTCCTCTTTGAAATATCAACTTCTTCAAATGAAACATTTATGTTATTTGAATATTTGTATTAAATTATAAATGACTTCACATTTTGGAATCGAAGCCAGAGAATTTTAAGCCATTCAACTTTTGAAGTCTTTTCAGCGGAGATTTTTCTGTTTGTCACTAGTTTCTCGATTAAGAATATGCTTTTAATATCATCTGCCGTCATCTTTACCAAGTGAATGGTTGCCTTTTTTTGTCGTGATGATTACACGATTCCAATCATCAGGCGTAAAAATGTCCTTATAATATTTTTTTTTCCTTTTCAATGAGACCAAAATCTTGATTGCATGGTAGGAATGAGTAGCCAGATACTAAAAATTTGTGGTCTATCTGTTCCACTGGGAAGGTTGAATTATTGACCATGTATGTGCAAATAGTGCTCATTCTTATGTCCCGGTTTTGCCCACATCATTGATCGCTATACATTATTAAGTTCTTACATTTGACAGTCGCTTAGGTCATTATGGCATCCACATTTTTTTGAACTTTGCATAGAGGAAAAACAGTTTTCAGCAGGTAGTATAACCTAGTATTATACTATGCAATAGGGAGTTTTTTAGTATTTTAGGTTCCGGTTAGATCAGCATAGTCAGTTTGATATTTTTGAAAATGAGGGTAAGGCCGTTTTGGCGCTGAGCGCCTCATATGTGGAGAACAGTAAATTTATATTTTCCTTCTTTATTTCTACACTGGCTGGTTTATCCCAGCTCTAGTTGTACACGTAGGAAGTTTTTCAATTATCTTTTCTGGCAACACTGCATTTTCCCGGTACTTTGTAACAAAAACAACATCTGTATCAACGTGCAAATGGCGTGTGTTTGTTTATTCACTGATGTATATTGCATGTGCATGTATGTATGTAAGATTATTTAATGTTCGTTAAATTTGAATGGCATGTGTTTTGAGAGGTTTCTTTTTACAAATAAATAAATAAATTCCTTCCTTCCTTCCTTTAATATCATTTTACAACGGGTGGTTGAAACGAAAATACACTAAATTACTACCAAAATATAAAAACAAAACGAAATACATACATACATATGTTTAGAAAAAAGAAACACACCTTGCACTCTGTGCACCTTGTAGCATATGTACATACTTATGTAAGTATGTATGTATGTACGTATGATCATTAGTTTCTATTTCTGTTGTTGGCATTTCTTTTTTCTCCCCTATCTACCAATCTAAATCTACTATCTCTTAAATTTTTTTTTGTTTTGTAACCTGCAAAAGTTCAATTTACTCTTGGGGTAGTGCCAGACGGCGAAAATATTTTACAAAATATGTACATATGTAAGCATTAGTTTGTAGTCTTTTGTTTTAAACCAATTTCATCAAGGTAAATAATAGATAATATGCCACCGCACAGTGGTTTTAAATTGTTTTATTTTGGAAATAATTCGGTAGCTAATGAACCGAAGATATGTTAATTAAATTTAAGAGAGTCAAGGCAGAGATGCGGCGGGACCCCTTGAGTATAGGAAAGCTTGTAGGTAAGTCCCCAAAATTGGGTACCTCGGACATATGTACATTTTTTACTTTATCATACATAGTATAAGGTAAAGTATAGTAATCGTGAAAAAAACGACGTCGGGATTTCGACAGATTTATAGGTTATGAGGTCTCCTGAATCCATTTTGGCTATTTTCGTGATGATAGCTGTGGGTAAGTGGGTGGGTGTGTAAGCCACTATTTTTGTGGAGTTTGTACAGGTCATATTTTTTTTATTTTTTTAAAGAGAAGTAACACAGGTAATTAATGACTATATTAACTGTGTTACTTTCTTTGGAAACAGACAGTAAGTAGTAGATAAGACAGATGGTTAGTATAATAGATAACACATAGATGGCCAACTCTCCAAATGTCAAAAACGTGGCTACAAATGTCTTCACACACACGGGTACGGTGTGAATTCAACACACTTAGGGGAGTAAAATTTTTATTCACCTTTAGACACTATTACGCGATATTCGAACTCACTTTTCAAATATTTAAACAATTTTGAATTTTTGCACAAAAAATTATTTAACAATTTATTGTTTTCTAAATTTTTTAATACAAAATAAATTTAATTTTGTTGTCATTTGTTTGGTTAAATTTATTTCTACGCAGTTTTGATTTTTTTTGTCTTTAAGGGGATAAAAATTTTCAAATCAAAATAATAAATATTTAATCTAACTTTTACACACACACATAAATATATTAGAGAAATACAAAATTCATAAATTTATTAAAAAGCAAAAGAATTATTTAATTTTAACATCTAAAATTGAATGAATAGTTCATTTAATTTGATGTATATGGCCATAATTTTGAACAGTTGTACACAGGCCGCTGAAATTTACAAAGAGACTGTATTGCTAAGTCAGCTATAACAAAAAGTATAAATTTTGAATTTGGAAATAAAAGGGTGTCCCAATAGTTAATGTAATTCTATGTATGTGGCCAAACTTTTGAACTGTTATAGACAGACAGCTGAAATTTTCAAGGAACCTGTATTGCAAAGTCCACTATAGCAAGTATACAATTTTAATTTAGAAATTAAAGGGTGTCGCCATAAATTGTCTAATTTGATCTATATGGGCCTATCTTTTCAACCGTTAAACACAAACACTTGAAAATTATACAGAATGTCCATTACTTTCTCTGGTATAATAACAAGTATGTATAAATATTTGGAATTATAATGTAAAGCGTGTCCCAATAGTTCATGCAATTTGATATATATGGCCAAACTTTTGAACCGTTAAAGACAGATAGTTTAAATTTACAACAGGTCTTTAATTTAAAATTGTAAACTAAAGGGTGTCCAAATAGCTGATGTTATTTGATCTATGTGACCCTATCTTTGAAACCGTTATAGACAGAGGCTTGAATGGTGTCCCCATAAGAGACGGATGCTGGTGAAAATAGCTTAACTTTTCAACAGCAATGGGGAGAGGCTTGACATTTACATAGTCTTTACTTTTTTTCCCTCTAATTTTGGCGCATCATTTATTTGGTTTAAATCTAATTCTTTCAGATTACTTCTTAAATTTTTAGCTTAGAATTCGTGCCCTCTACCTGTTTTGAAGTCGGTTTGTTTTGCAAGAATTATATATTACATATATGATCTAAGCTAAAAAATAATAATTTGATTTTTGTTTTTTTTTTTTTTTTGTAACTGACTGACAACCAAGGAAGTAATAAAACGGTTTTGTGTTGTTGTCGTTGTTCTTTTGCCTTTTTCTTTACTATAAAGTCAAAGTCAAGAATTTCCGTTATTTCAACTTGTATTTTTTTTTTGTTTACTTCGTTTTTTACAACCGTTGCAAACTTTCAATTCAAGAACACTTGCATTATTATTATTTTTTTGTTTTTCGCTTTGTTTTGCTTGAGTGCCACAATACACCGAACCGTCATGTGCAATAATGGCAACAATTAGTGGCATTTACCTTTTCTATATTGGAATAATTGTGTTTACACACAACCGACCGTGTTGGTCGGTCGGTCGGGTCGGTACCTGTAATTGAGTTGATGTTTATTTTTTTTTTGCGCCAAAACCTTTTTGTTGGTTGTAGTCGTCTTTGGACGAAATAAACTTGCAATATTGATGGTGTGAATGAATGTTGTAAATTAAAGTTTACTGGAATTGAAACGCTTTCATTAACTGTTTTAAGTGCTGTGCTGTTCATGGATGGCTGTTGTGGTACATTACAAGTCATCATAAACCATCTATCTCAACAACCGTTTTTTTTTTTCTTCTAAAACTTTTTATGAATTTCTTATAATTTGATTAGTTTCAAGTGAAATCTAACACTAATGCATGTTAACTCTCTATATAAGTAAGTAGTCGTCTTCATTTAAAATTATAAAGAAGACAAATTGTTATTACACAGTCTACTTAGGAATGAAGAAACTTTTTAATTATAACCTTTACCGTATTTGGAAAGCGAAGTTTGAAATTTCCACAACAATTAGTTGAGGCCCCATTTAGTTTTTATATTTTAGTTCGGTATAACTGTCATGGTCCCCTTATGACTGAATGTGTGCAACTCAATAAAAAGCGTCGAAGCGTTATCGTCGATCTCACACACCAGCGTGATGAGAATTTTGCACAAAGATCTCGTGTTATTCGCTTACATTCTCCATTTAGCACAGCAATTGAAAGCGAAAGGCCATCCGCTTCGTTACGTTACCTATCTCAGCGGCTATTTCAACAAAGAACATTGCCCCATCTGTCTGTCTGTGTTCGCATCAATGGATGGATTTTAAAAAAATTTTGTGAGGAGGTGTCCTGATCCCAATATATATTTTTTCCGCAAAAATATCGTATTTCCAAGAGAAAGTGGAGAAAAGGCAGTGAAAGTACGCCGACATTTTTAGCGATTTAAAGGTACAACATAATTTAAGACATTTTTGATTATAAAGGGTGGTTAAATTTTAAGGGCGATGCTGATTTTGAATAAATTACAAATTATTTAGGAAATTATTGTCGTTTCCTTTTATTTTGATAATATTGGTATGGTTCAATTATGTATGGAATAAAATATCTGACAAATGGTCGCCGCGTCCTCGGCGACACGCTTCCATCCGATGCTTCAAATATTCGATGACGCTTGGGCATAATTAAGGTTCTATGCCGTTAATGTGCCGAATTATCTCGTCCTTTAGATCTGGAATTATTGCTGACTTATCGATGTACACCTTTTCATTTAAATAACCCCAAAGAAAGAAGACCAACGGTGTCAAATTACATGATCTTGGCGGACAATTCACATCACCATTACGTGAGATAACACGGCCATTGAATTTGTCGAGCAAAAGAGCCATTGTTTCGTTAGCTGTGTGGCAAGTGGCACCGTCCTGCTGAAACCACATATCGTCCACATCCATATCTTCTAATTCGGGCCATATATGTATGAGTTCCTCTAACTCACATAGGGCTCCAAAAATTAACGATTCGTTAGGAAATTAGATTTCGGGAGATGTGGGCTTCTACCCTCTTCCCTTAGATTGGTAATAGGCCTGCTAACTGCGCGTCCAATCCCACGGTGCAACTATGTTTCAACGAAATCTACCTATTTTCCTGAGACATTCTTCCGACCATTCAGAATACATGGCTGGCTACTACAACTTGGTAATAGACCGGAATTAGTTAGATGCTTAAGCAGTTCACAAAGGAACCATCCTGGTTACTCCTAAGCAAGGATGATAGAAGACAAGGTTAAGCCATCCCGAAAATAAAATTGAAATTTGTTGTGCATGTCAGTGTGCAGTTTGATTCCAGTGTGCAATTTGTTTCCAACTTCCAAACCATTGAAGTGACTGGTACTGCCAGTCCTGTACTCAAATTGCTGCTTGTTGTGTTTCTAGGCGCCAAAAGAGCGTTGGTAGATGCAACGTATTCACTCAGTGGTAAGATTACTGTCAGGTTAAGGCGACAAGCCAGATACTGACGAAAATCTGTAACACAGCATGGGTGGCTGTGGGCCAGCTGGCATAGATCTTTGACTTAAAATGATCTCACAAAAAAATCAATAGTGATAAATCACATAATCCAGGGAGTCAATTCTGGACCTAAAAGAGAGTGTGCATGATCAAATAATGTCTCATGCATCAATTACTTTGTTTTACAGGTTGCATTGTATAAAACCTTATGTTAGGTTAGGTTAAGCAGGCAGCTATGCATACAGCTCACTTGGGTCCACCTGTTGGTCCCTTTGTGTTACTCGTACCTGTAAAAGAATAAAAAGGCGAGGGAAAAGGATAGAGAGGTGAAACCTTATGTTGGCTACATTAAAAAATAATGACAATGACGCGCACACTGCTAACTTAAACTGTCAGCTGTCAAATTGTTTTCTTTTCGTTTAGGGTGGCCAACACTTTACTGCACAAGCAAGTGATGGTAAATTTTAAACTGCGCCTGAATCTTACATTACATTTTTATTTCTTTCAATTAATTATGATGCCATTTTTATTTGTTAAATACTTCAATAATTATTACTACTTCTTTCTCTATTTTGCCCAACATTGCAGCTTAAAAAAAAGAAAGGCCACAATGTAACAAACCGGATCACTCGATATTAATGAGAACCAAACGTAGCGCTAAATGTTGAAGCATACATCAAATGCTGGTGGACCAGCAAATGGTCAAGTACGCAATAATTCAACAACAAATACAGCACGTAATATACACTTAAGACCACAACAGCCGTTGAATATATCGACACTTAGTGCCTCCTCTAACTTGCAAACGTCATCAACGACAGCAACAAATGTATCGACGCTTGGCATTAATGGGGGTTCACGTTTAACAACCCTACTTAATATTGCTTCACCCTCAACAGCTGCTACCAGTTATCAGCAGCAGCAGCAACAACAACAACAGCAGCAGCAAACACAACAACAGCCACAACCACCAACAATACCTTTGCCACTGCCACCAAACGGAAATAGTAATACAACAACAAATACCGCAACCACCACTACACCAATAATAAATCACCTGACACCAAACGGTCTGAATGGTATCGGCAATAATTTACACACCTACACAAATCAACATATTGCCCTGGCTCATGCGGCAGCTGTGGCCGGAGCAAATGCCACCAATAATGGTAATTTGATGAATAGCACCGTTCTTAGCCCCAATAATACCATAAATCAAGCAAACTATACCAATTATACAAATCCGGTTGGTGCCATAATCAACCAATCGAAACATGGTCCTGGACCCAGAGAAGCATTGACTAGTTTAGGTTTATTATGTTTGGGTAAGTTCGAAATTAGCAGTGCAACTCTGAATTATAGTCACTATTTTCTCTGTTCATTTTTTTGTTTGTTCCAGTTTCCCTTTTGTTGGCATTGTTATCGTTAATATTTTTACTTAAAATATCACCAAATGCACGCGAAGATGCCTTGACACGCAGTTCTCCTGAGGATTTTATTATAGTTTACGATGTTACCTTGGCGCTATGCGCTTTGTCACTCTCCTTAAATCTATGCTGCCTTTTGGTTTGTGCAATTCAGTTCCTGTTTGCTGTTAAATTAGTGCGATCGCCCATGTTCGATGGACGGTAAGTAAACTATTTATTTAAGCAAATTTATAATTTAATTGGCTGGGGTACCCGGCTTCTCTTAAAGAGTTTCATACTTTTGCCAAATATTGCAGAAAAATTCCCGAATATTCTGGAATGTTGTGAATGCTCTAGAATACTTTAGTCGCGATCGACTGTTGTTTCCTTTTGTTCGTTGCTATTATTGTTTGTTGAAGAATACTTAATCTAATATAAAGTGTGTTTTTTATAGAGGTATAGAACTTTAAGTTGGCATTACTTTTCAAGATGTCGACCGATTTAATAATTGTCAAGTGATTTATTCTCAGTTTGGTTTGGCAATTTATCATGAATAGACTCACGCCTGAACAACGCTTATAGTGCAATTTTATTTCGAAAATAATGGTTCTGTGCGGAAAACGTATCGCGGACTACGTCTATTAGGGATAAAGCGCACTTCTGGTTGAATGGCTACGTCAACAAACAAAACTGCCGCATTTGGAGTGAAGGTAATCCTCAAGTGTATATCGAAACACCGTTACATCCAGAAAAACTGACTGTTTGGTGCGCTTTATGGGCTGGTGGAATCATTGGTCCGTACTTTTTCAAAAACGTTAGTGGCCAGAACGTTACAGTTAATGGTGATTGGTATAGAACCATGATTACTAACATTTTCATTCCTGAATTGAAGAACCATGATGTCCAGGAGATGTGATTTCAACAAGACGGCGCAACATGTCACACAGCTCGTGCCCCAATAGATTTATTGAAAGACACGTTTGGTGACCGCCTAATTGCACGTTTTCGACCTGTGAATTGGCCTCCAAGATCTTGTGTGTGTAAAGTCATTGGTCTATGCGGATAAACCACAAACGCTTGACCATTTGGAAGAAAACATTCGCCGTGTTATTGCCGATATACGGCCATAAATGTTGGAAGAAGTCATCGAAAATTGGACGTCCAGATTGGACTACATCCGTGCCAGCCGTGGCTGTCATATACCAGAAATCATATTTAAAATGTAATGCCACAAGATTACACAGTGCAACAGGGAAAAAATAACCATATACGGACACCACTACGTGATAAAAGACCAAAAAAAAGACCCCTGTCTCCCAGTTTTGCCCAAAGTCCTCCAGGTTTTTTTTTATGGGCCCTCAAAGATGTGGGGCCTCGATGTCATTTTTGCAAAAAAATTATCATTTAGTCAAGCTCATATTTTGCAAACCGTTTGGAATTTTGATATACTCTCTGAGGCAAAGTTGTAGCTCTTGTCATAAAGAATAAAAATTGTGAACATATAAAATCAAAAAAACCGTTTAGGTAGCGCTTAGGTAGCCGGGAAATTTTTCACTTTTGCGGCTAACTAAGCGCTACCTAAACGGTATTAAGAATCATTTCTAGGAATTTCATATGTTCTAGAAAGTTGTTTATTGAGATCTTAGGTTCATTTTTGTAGTTGATTGTTTTCTTGAATTTTGAACGGTTTGCTACCTTTGGACCTGAACAGGGGAAAAAAGGTAAAAAAAATTGAATCGAATTTGACCTTGAAGATGAAGTTTTTTTGATTTTATATGTTCACAATTTTTGTTCTTTATGACAAGAGCTACAACTTTGCCTCAGAGAGTATATCAAAATTCCAAACGGTTTGGAAAATATGAGCTTGAGTAAATGATCATTTGATCAAAGTCCTGGAGGACTTTGGGCAAAACTGGGAGACAGGGGTCTATTTTTTTGTTTGTCTTTTATGACGTAGTGATGTCCGTATATGGTTATTTTGCCATGACTTAAAAAATTACACAGTGTGTTATCTTTCGGATAAATAAAATTCATGTCAATCGAATAATCCATCGCTGCTACCTACTTTTTTCCCAGGGAACAATTTCCCATTTTCGAAGGGAATGAGAACAATTTCCCCAGGAGATTTTATTTAGAATAGGGGAACAGGGAATATTGAGAAAATTTCCAGGGAATTTATATTCAGCAATGGGCTCAAGGCATTAGGGCATTCATTAGGTAACCTCACTAGGAAGGGTAAATATTAAGGCGAAAATTTAAAAAAAAAATTATAAGGAATTTGACATATAAACTTTCATTTAAGGGGGAAAATTTTAAGTATAACAGTCAAAAACCATATAAAAAAATTTTCGCCTTATTACTTTCCCTACGAAGTGAGGCCACCTGATTACTGGGCTTTGAGTGGGCTGATGAAGTAAACGAAAAAATGATGATAGAAAGTAACAGTTTATGTTGGTTGGTTAATTTATATAAACTGAATTTGGGAATTTTCATGTCCTATAATAAGGTCGATAGGTGGGGCTGTGGATCCCGGACGAGGTAAAAAGTAATGTTTTAAATAATCTGTGGGATACCCTGGCGTTTTAGTTGTGATGTCATCTATAGTTTTAAGGCATCAGAAACATAACTTGTTTATAAAATTTTCTTTCTTTTTCAGAGACAATCGTTATTTGGAAAAGTCTAGCACTAGTCGGACGTGTGCAGTGGGTGGTTTCTTTATTTCGATACCCATATTTTTAACAGGTAAATTATTTGACAACATTTCCATGAGCAATTTTAAACTGAAATTTATTTTCCTATAATTTTTTTTTTTTTTTTTTGTAGGTATAATTTTATATACCTTTAATCACTTTCATTCAACACCTGCCATAATTACGAGTGTATTAATTGGAATCGGTATTATATTTTGTGGAGCCGCCATGGTGCATAATGTCTTTATTTGGCAAAAAGAAAAAACAATCAGTTATCGCAGTGCTCCGCTAAATCAAATGTCGCTGATGTCACAAATTGGTCCGTTAACACCACCCATACAATTCCTCAACTCCCACCCAATGCATCCGCCTCATTTGAATTTCAATCAATCGAATATTTCCACGGTACTACATCCCACATCTATAACACCAGTATCGCCAAATCATTCACATGGTAGTTTTAATCCTTTAACAGCGTTAAGTTCATCATTTATGATGCGTCCCTCTACGGCTACGCCGCCAACACCAAAACCCATCGCCAACGGTGGCTGTTTATCGAACTTAGGCGTAGCGCAACAACGTGAAGCCAGCGGCTCTGTGAGTCCCGGCCTACCGACCGCCTTAGATATGAGTAATGTTACGAGCCCATCGTTACACGAACTATCCACTTTAGTCTAATGTAATTTATACTCTATTATGTTCTTTTTTTTGTTATACCTGTGTGTATTTCCTATAAGTATATATTTTTTTTATATTTAAATTTAAGTTCGATTGTATTTAATTGAAAGATAAACGAAGAAAAAAGAAACGGACAAACCAACAAATATAAGTGTGTAAATAATTAATGTCTTGCCAAAACCAGTGAGTTTTTTATGCAAAAATAAAATAATAATTTTGTAAATAATTAATAAATAATTTAATAAATAAATAATAAAATAAACGAAATTCAAGAATTTAAGTTTGTAAATATTTACAGTGTTTTATTATTTTTTCTTCTTATAAACTTGCAGTGCCCGCGACGTCGTACATAGGGGTATTTTGCTAATCTAGGCGGACATTACTTTTTTTGTTAGTTAATATTGGCTGTGAAAATCAGCTGAGTGCCCCTAGATTAATGAAACTTGGCAGAAAAATCTATTATGGTCATAGGCTGTTAAAGCTATAAAATAAGAAAACTTGGATCAAGGAGAAAAAAGTTCCCCTTACAAGAACTAATACTACCTCTGAAAAATTTATTTTTTTATTAAGTTTTCCCATACTTTTGTTAAGCAAATGCAACTTGGACTCTGAAGATTCTAAAATGCCATTTTTCAACCCTCCCACTTTTGTGGGCGGTGACATAAAATATTATTTGCAAAAATAATGTAATTATTAAAAGAAATGGATAACATACCATAAAAATAAAATTTTGAAGTTTTTATGGGCAGGGTGAGGTATCCATCCCTACAATCACAACCCCGAAACGTCCATGTGATTTTTTTTTAATTTATTTATGTTTTCTTGCTAATTTAAAAAAAGAAATGGATAACATACCATAAAAATAAAATTTTGAAGTTTTTATGGGCAGGGTGAGGTATCCATCCCTACAATCACAACCCCGAAACGTCCATGTGATTTTTTTTTTAATTTATTTATGTTTTCTTGCTAATTTCCAAAAAATTTATTAATTTTTAAGCTTTTACCTCGAAGAATATTAATAAAAATCATTTTTGAAATTTATTACTTTATAGTATTTAATTCAGCCAAGAATAATTAATTTATTCATAACTAGCTGTGCCCACCACTTCGCCAGCTTCCTAATTTTGCTTTGAAAGTAATCCATTTTAAGACTCTTACTTTTATATTGCTTCAGATATTTTTTATGTATTCACTTTATATAAAGGTACCCATCCCTGTGTAAATTACTCAGAAACATAGGCTTTATACAAGGTGGCGCAAAAGTAATCCTGATAGCAGAATGTCACTTTTATTTTGACATTTGTGTAGTAAACACTTGCGAAATACACGTTAATAAACAATGTTACGCTTCACTGCTCCAGAACGCGGAATATTGGTGACTATTTATTTGACCAATAATCGGTCGGTGACTTTGGCACAACGTGAATTTCGTCGCAGATTTCCTGGCCGTCCAACGCCTACTGGTGAAACACTGCGACGTTTAGCCGCTCGCCTCGAAGAGACTTGCACAGCACGAGATGCTGCCAGGCGTGGCAGACCCCGGAGTAGCCGTTCTGCAGAGAATATTGCTGCTGTAGCCGAGTATGTCATGGAAGCGCCGTCGACATCGACCAGACGACGTGCCACGCAAATGGGTATCAGTCGACGGTCTTTACAGCGAATTTTGGTAAAAGATTTGAAGATGTTTCCGTACAAAGTCCAGACGGTGCATCAGCTGTTAGCTGCTGACCGCCAATCGCGTCTAACATACGCTCAAGCCATCCTTAATCACCACCAAGAGGAAGATGATTTTTCATCAAAAATAATCATGAGTGATGAGGCCCATTTCCATCTTAGCGGATACGTAAATAAGCAAAATTTACGCTTCTGGGGCACTGTAAATCCGCGTGTAACCCACGAAGAGCCATTACACCCGCTCAAAGTCACTGTATGGTGTGCTGTTTTCGCTGGAGGAGTCATCGGACCTTTTTTCTTCGAAGACGTCGCGGGCCAAACGGTTACTGTGAATGGTGAGCGCTACAGAGAAATGATCAGGCCAGCAAGATCGCCTGATTTGACCGCTGCAGACTTCTTTTTGTGGGGCTTCAGACTCTTGCAGCTCTTAAAGACAATATCCGTCAAAAATGTGAGGACCTCTCGCCGGAAGTTTTGGCCAAAGTGATGGAAAATGCCATAAAAAGGGCTCAAATGACAATCAACTGTGGCGGCGGCCATTTATGTACATGACATCATATTCTCGACTTGATGTAAAAAAATTAAAAGACCAAATAAAAATAATCCACAAGAAGAATCAAAGTTTTTCATTTTTTTTTTAAATTACAGTCAAAAAACAATGGAAGGTTATTTTTGCGCCACCCTGTATAATAATCTAAAATTTGTATACAATTCCAAAATTATTATAAAGTACCCTAAATAGTGTTTTAAATTTTAAGATAATATAATGAAGTTTTCCTTGATTGTTTTTCTTTTAGCATAATTCCCATCCATTCTTGCAAAAATTTGTAAAAATCAATTAACTTTATACAAGCTCCGGTTAAAAGTACCTGCCAAAATGAGGCTTTAAATCTCATAAATGCTATATGGCAAATCGCCATATAAAATTTTAGGACAATGTCAATCCATAGTCTAATATACGACTTTTAATTTAAAATTTTTCTTTTATACACGAAAATAAAATAAATACACGTGGCTGTTTCATACAACCACTTATAACTGTAACGCATTGCTGCTATTTATGACAGACCGATCAATCAGGCAATGCTTAGAGTGAGATGAAAATCATCCAAAGGCCAAGGACAGTCTGACTGACCTTTAACCTATAACGACAATCACGTGCGTGGCTGTACCGATTTCTACCTCATCTTAAGAGCTTATTGCAGTCATCTGGTAACTCCAACATAACCTTAAATTATACTTGTTCATTATTGCATCAAGAACACTTTTTCACTTCCCCACCAGTTTTTTTCTTGATACTTTGACTCTTCAAATCCTTCAGCGCAAAGCCTGAAGGATTTGAAATCGAAATAAGTAGTTACCTCTTAAATCCTAGTCACGTGCTACGACCCTAATCGCACTCCCTTAAACCTGGTGGATACGGTGTGACAAGCATTATTTAAGCACTAGTCAAGGCGAATTCGTAACCGATGTGAGCAGTACGGCAATAACTACAACAAAACAACAACTTTGACATTCTACTAGCAGATATAAAACAATGTATTTTTAACAAGACATTAGCAAAAGAAGAAGAGCAAAAACAGTCAGGTGGGCTAATGCCTCTACCTGGTATGAATTCGCCTTGGCACTACCGTAAATCTTCGACACAGCTAACAGCAAAAGCTGTTTTCCTAAATCGGAAAATCTTCGGGGTCTTAAAAACCCCAAATATCGTCATTTATACATATAATTCTATTTATATTAAAAAGAATTTAAGATTTTGTTTTATGTAAAAAAAGATTTATCTTTTATTGACAATTTTTTGTTTTAAAAATACAAAAAAGAAAAACATTTCCGATTAAAATGTATTTATTGAGAACATCTGATCTTATTGTAAAACAATAAAAATGTCTCCAGAAATTCGGTCATGTATTTTAATGTTTGGCCGGTCGTCCACGCTTCTTCGCTTCAAGGGGCGCTAAGAGAAAAAGGCAAATTTGAATAACAGTTGTGATGTTTTTTTTTTCTTTTGTTCGAATTAATTCTTGATCACTTACCATCCTCTGGTATGACGGTTAAAGTTGTATTAGGAGAACTTTTGTCCTTCGAACGATTAGCTCTTAAAAGTTTTTCACTACCAAGAGAACTTGCTACGCTAACTCCATCATCATCGTCGGTATCATCCTTAAATTGACGAAAAGGAAAATGTTTTATTGATTTTAATTTACAAACCAAAAAAAAAAAATTTTCAAAAATACCTTGTCTTTGACAGTTTTTCGTGTTACACGACGTTTGGTTCGAGTAACACTCGACACTGTACTAAGTTTTGATGACACCGATTCTGCATCCTCGCTATCGGCATTAATATTGGACGAACGTGAAGAACGAGATTTTGTTAATCGTTTGCTTTGCGGAGGAGAAATTGTGTCTTCTGCCTTTGCCACTGCATTTAGCATAGATGCTTGAGCTAACGCAGCTGATTTTTCCATTATAGCCAATTGTGTGCGTGTTAGCCGACGTGATGAGGAATATGAAAACTCAGACACTGTGGATTGATCACTTTTGGGCGATATTTTATCGATTTGCTTTTCGCCTTCAGTGGTTGTTGGTTCTTCATTGGTGCTTTTCTTACGTTTAGCGCCAATTCTTTTGTTACTGGCTGGCCTTGGCGAAGCAGGAATACTTTCAGTGTCCTCTTCTTGTACAGTTATTACACTGCGGCTTCTAAGAGAGCGTGGTGTTAAAACTCCTGCACTTGATTCCGGCTGAGAAGTAATACTATTGCGCCTTTTGCGTTTGGGTGTAAGCGGTAGTTCGGTCGGATTGTTGGATAAAGTACGTTTGAGTTGCACTAACTGTTCGGTCGAACCAAATACAGATGAATCCAGTTCACTGTCTATTGAATTTAGATGCGACCTTAAACGAGTGCGTGTTGAGGGAGAATCCAGGGTAACGGGATCTTCATTGATGGCATCTAATAAAACTGATCGACGACGAGTTGATATTTTACTATCTCCTAGATCATGAGTTTTTTGCATCTTGCGCGGTGTACCCTCTTCAGGATCCTCCAATTTATTTATGGATTGTGAAGACCTTGCTCTTATACTACGACGAGTGCGTGGTGTAAGATTAGAAAACTCCTCCGATTCAGTGATTGTTTGGGGAGGAACAGATATGCCTCGTTTATTTCTGCGTGGTGATGAAACCGCAACAACAGCATTAAGCTCCAGGTCTGTAGGCGGCATTGAAGATCCTCTAATAGATCTTCTTTTGCTTGGGGTGGATGCGGACGTACTGATATTATCTGCTTCTTTAACTTTTAGCTCCTCTATATTTTTGTTCTCTCCACCAGTTTTATCTTTTTCCATGATTAAATTTGATTTTTCTTCAACTTCAACTTTAGCTGTTGCTTTAGTTTTTGATTTAAGTTCAACTGGAGTATGCTCAAGACCCACAGGCGGTACTGAAGAACCTTTTAAAAATGATCGCCTGCGGGGAGTGTTTACGGACGCAATATCATCTTTAGAGTCTTTAACTTTTAACTCTTCTCTTTTTTCGCTTTCCCCACTAACTTTATCTTTTTCGTTGTTTTTTGCTGGCGTCAGCTCGGAATTCATAGGTGGCACTGAAGCTCCTCTTAAAGATCTTTGTTTGTGTGGCGTGGATATGGATGTCCTGCGCTCTTCCATTAGTTTAACTTTTAACTCCTCCTTTTTCGAGTTTTTATCACTTGTTTTATTTTCAATGAATAATTTTGATTTTTCTTCCACCTTTTCTGCTCCTTTTTCTTCGATTGTTGTGGTTTTAATCTCAACTGCTTTTGGCTCCAGATCCATAGGTGGCACTGAAGATCCTTTTAAAGTTCTTCGCTTCTGTGGCGTGGATATGGATTTACTGCCATCTTCCATTTCTTTAACCTTAAGCTCTTCTTTTTTCGCCCTGTCCTCGCTTATTATCTTCGACTTTTCATGAACTATGTCTGCTTGTTTCTCTTCGGTTGTGGATTTAATCTCAAGATCTATGGGCGGAACTGATGCTTCTCTTATAGTTTTTCGCTTGCGTGGTGTGGATGTGGACTTACTGGTATCTTCAATTTCTTTAATCTTGAAAATTTCTTTTTTCGTGTTTTCCTCGTTAGCTTCAGTTTCAAAAATCATCTTCGACTTTTCTTGAACTGTGCCTGCCGTTTTTTCTTCGGTTGTGGATTTAGTGTCAACTGGATTCAGTTCCAGGTCCATAGGTAGCAATGATGATTTTTTTAAAGTTATTGGTGGACATGGCGCGCTTAACTCTTCATTCTCTTCGATTTCCTTTCTCATTGTTTCTGTTTCAGTCATTGCCTCTGATTTTTCTTTAACTGTGTCTGCTGCCTTTGCTTCGTTTGTATATTTAATCCCCAACTGTTGATTAAT
The DNA here is from genome assembly GCA_949628195.1 of Phasia obesa. Lineage (NCBI taxonomy): Eukaryota > Metazoa > Arthropoda > Insecta > Diptera > Tachinidae > Phasia > Phasia obesa. The sequence continues at coordinate 9,495,545 of OX451218.1, forward strand.
TTTCACTTCTGTATCATCCTTGGAATCTTCCATCTTTAAAAACTCTGGTGTTTCTTTTGCTGCTTCGGCAATGCTGATGGGTTTTGGCGACTTCATTTCGGTTTCAACAGATACATCTTTTGAGTTAATTTCAGTGTCCATTTGTTCCAGGTTGCCAACAAAAGATATATCATCCTCTTTTATATCTACTGGCTGCTTTTCCTTAACTACTTCAGTTGTGGACGAGCTTGGGTTTTCATCAAGTTTAACCTCAATCTCTAATGGATTTTTTGCGCTAACAACTAATCGCTCACTACCTACATCCCTATTGGAATATGCTCTTTCCAACTTCTTTGCTTGCGATGACGAAGGCGATTTATTAGCAGCAGAATCAACAATTTCAAAATCATGCTCAGGTGTTGCTTCATTTAATTCCGCCTTTTCCTCAACAGCAACTGTTGTTGAAATATCTTTGATCACTTCTCCTTCTTTCCAAACGGACAGTTCGATTTTATCAGCTGCTAAAGGTGTTTTTTCTTCTTCAACCACTTTTACGTCATCACTGTCACTTTCGCCATAATAGTTTGCCAGCGGTTGTTGCACATCTGATGAAGAATCTTCTATGATTTGTATGACTTCCTCGTTTGCGGTATCACTTGAATTATCCGTTTCCGTAATTGATGATTCTGCGTTATTATCATCATCGTCGTAATCGAAAGCAACATTTTCATTGGTCACATCACTGTAGTCATTATCAGTTTCATACTCTTCCCCCTCCTCTTCCTCGTCCTCCCCCTCTTGTCCTTCGTTTTCGCTATAATTGCTACCATATTCACATTCTTCCTGCTGTTCTATTGACAGTGGTGAAGATGATGTTGATGATGACGATGAAGACAGCACTATAAAATCATAGTTAGCTTCTTCTTCGCTATGATCAGCTGTATTTGATGGTTTTTGTATCTCAATCACAATTTCCTTGCTTTGCTCTTCGCATTCCATTTCCTCATTCAACTCATCGACTTTATTACGTGTTGATTTGATGGTAACATCTTTTGCTGTTGCCATTAGAGATGATTTTATTTGTTGGACTGGTGTTGAGTCCAAAAATGAAATGTCATATGTACTCATGTCTAAAGTAGTTTCTAACATTTGACGTTTCTGCTCTTCCGTAGGCTTGTCGAGATCGGCTTGGAGTTCACTTTGAGCTGAAGTCATGCCTACTGAAGTCGTGTTAGTGCACTCGAACGTCGTTAGAGAACCCACAACTGTTGAGCATTCGAAGAGTTTGGCCGAGAATGGAATTTTGTTTTCCTCTTTAGCTTTTAAAGGCGTTGCACTAACTTTGGACGATGAAACTTTAGGCACAAATTCATTAATTTTACTGCCAGCAAAAGTTGCATGTGAAACCATGCTACCAAAACCGCTTGTTGTTAGAGTAACCTCTGCTTTCAAGTTGGAAGAGGAAAAAGACATGGGTTTAGAGAAAGTATCCATGGCTGTAACATAGTTTGCATTACTCGATTCCGTTCTTTCAACATTTTCTAATGTTTTAGTCTTTTCCAAACCATCTGAATTAACCCGTTCTAAGGAGGAGGAGCGGGTAGGAGAAATTTTAGATTTAAGGCCTGACTCTAGGGCAGTAGCATAATCGGTGCGACTTGATGTATTCACACCACTGGAATCTGCTGCTTTGGTAGTCGGTTCTGGAGTTAGGGATTTTTCTGAACGTTCGGCCGAAAGTCTAGCTAATGGTTTTCTGGGTTGAGGTCCACTTAAAAAGCTATAGCTACTAAGATTTGAACAATCCAATTTGGAGTTATTTTGCGAAGACAGTGGCGAGTAGAAATTCTCTTCTGATATGCTGCCCGAACTAATAGAACTTTTGTTTGACTCCTCTGAAACAGCTCTGGCAATTTGCTGCAATTTTGGCAAGTTTTTGCTCTCTTGGGGTTTTTCTTCTTCAGAGGTTTCCATCTGTTCAATTTTTTCTTTGCTTTTTGTTGCTGCCACAAGTTCGTGAGTAGTACTCGCATCTCCACTAGGCAGTTTAAAGCGTAAACTTTTCTCTTCTTCCACTAATGGCTCACGCTGCAATTGACCTGGTTCGGGAGTATGAGTTTTCAAAATGCCATGCAGTTCACGCACTGGGGTAGCAACATCCTCGTACTCTTTACCACGTCTAACCGGTTTAGTTAATAAATCCACATCATCATTTATTGTGGCGCTTGTTGTTGTTGCTGTTGTTTGCCCTTGATCTTCATTTGTTTGTTCTTGACCAAATGAAAACGGTTCAGAGCTAGCGAAATTGTTAAAATTTTTCTTCATTTTCATAAAGTGTGACAAATCGTCAACTATTTCTTGACCTATTAAACGTCTCTTCTTTTTGGGATTTAGTTTGTGTTCAATCTTTTGTCTGTCAAATTCATCAGGTTCATTATCCAGCACACCACTCTCGAGCAAGGTCCGCTTTTCAGTGACTTTGTAGGCTTGTGGATAGGAAATATTACTTTTGCCCATATAATCAATGCAATTGGTATCAATCTGAGGTCTTCTTAAGAAGGGTGCATTATTTGAATTCAACAAATGTTTCGCCTGTTTTGTTTGCTCCTCCATTTCACCCCAATAGTAGGTGGCGAAATGTGCACTTAAGGCCGAACTATGATAAATGCCACCCAACAGACTATTGGCATTTTGTTTTATCAGCTGACAACTTAGTGGCACCGGTGATTTGTTGTTGACCTCTTTTTTCTTGATTTTATTTTTAATACGAAAATAGACATCTGTCAAACCCTGAGTAACGGGCGTCATAGTCGTGTTGAAGGCCGACAATACCATATTTGGTGTATCCAATTGTGAGGAACATTTTATACTCTTGGCCTTGTTAGACAACTCTTCCATATAAGAAACAGCTTCAATATATTTGGATTTCTGTAGTAAATAAACAAAATGCAAACTTTCGGCACCTTGGGCTTTGCTCTTTTTCAAAATCGTTTGCAATATTAAACCCTCACGTTCGCTCAAGGCCAAATCCCGTATAACTCCAAACTGTCCCTTACACAGACAGCGAGTAAAGAACGTCTCTAAAAGCGCATCATCATTTTTGGAGCGCACAAAATGAAATGCTTCCGAAATGAGTTCATTGGCTAACAAAGTATTTAACTTTAGAAGTGGGGATATTAACGAAGGCTGTGACTCTAAGATTCTTAAAGCCAAATTGCTGGCATTTTGATTGAGCAAAGCCTCTATAAACAACTCAACCTGCCACTGAGGATAACACTGATTTTTATTAAATGGCGAAATAAACTCGTCCACGGCCGCCTTTAATATTTAAATGATAAAATTTTAACAAAATATTTTTTAAATTTTTCCATAACTACTACCATAATCGTTAAAGGTTCGTACTGACTATGCAGTAGTAGCTGTCATTTTCGTAAAACTTTGTATATTCGATTCAAGAGAGTTTCGTACATTAAATTAAAAACAACAACACTACCTTTGAAGCTTTTGGCCGGTCTGGAAAAAACAAGCAGTCTTTCGCGGGAATCGAGCCTGCAACCCCCAGACTGATACACTAGCGCACAATCTATCAGTCTAGTGAATGAAAATAGAGGTTTGTTAAAACAAACTTGATGTGACAGATCGATATACTTAGTATTTCCAAAAGTTATTTCGCCCCCGGCAAAATCTCTTTCAACCACCAAGACTGACAGACAGACTTGCTGAAATCAACTAATCTAACTACAAGACATAAACGTCTTACAAACGACCCAAAATAATGCACTCTGAATTGCAACTGGATGTGTCGAGATGAACCAATGTGGATCATCTCCATGAGGAGACCAAGATACTGCCGGTCAGACAACACAGTGAGTTGTTGACCAGGCAATTCTTGTGGGCATGTCACCTGCCAAGTCATCCTAACCATCGGATACTCTCCCAAGATCCCCCTCCTAGGAACATCCGACAGGACTTTCGTTACTATCTCGATGACATCCGTGATGTTATTCCACCTTACGTTGACCGGATGTCCATTGTGACGGCCCAGAAACTCTTGCATCAACAGACGGTCACTACTACCATGAACGGGTATAGATGCAATAAAGTCCTGAATGAACATCCCCCTGCAATCTCGGATCATGAACATCTCTTACCTAAGAAAAGAAGATCAACCCTGGCACAATTAAGAGCAGGATGGTGCAGTATACTTAACTGCTACCGGGAGCGAATAGTTACCGGTACTTTGAACGGTTGTCCATCCTGTTCGCAGACCCCTCATGATACTGTGCATTTATTTAATTGTCCTAACAGGCCAACGGATTTGCGCCCCATTGACCTATGGCTAAGACCGACTGAGGTGGCACAATTTCTACAGCTTCAAGTTCCACCCATGTGACCCATATTTACAATAATTAGCAGAGCTGTTAGAACAACAATAACAACAAGACATAAACAAAATGTGTAAGACGGATCATTCTAAAAATGTATTCCAGTCATCTTTTAAAACTTGAAATTTTTCCAAAAACTATTTTGTCTTAAATTCTAATTCTAAATTGTCTAACGGCAAGCTTTAACTCTACAATAGCAAACATAAATAAGAGTGCAATGAACTGTCATAAAGATTAATGTTAACTTATCTTTTTTACTAAGCCTCCTAAAAAACGGGTCCGCGAAATAACTTTTATTTTTTGAAAAAGCTTTAAAAAACAACTACTAAATATTTTCTCAAATTTCTTTTTTTATTTGAAAGTACAATCCTTCCGGTTAATAATGGAAAATAATTTCATTCAAATGGCTGCCTCGGCTGGCCATGCAGTAGCCTACACGATCGGTCTAATTTTTAAGCACATTATCTATTGTGTGCAGCTGTATTTCACTAATGGCTTCACGAATATTGTCCTTTAAAGCGTCAATTGTCTCTGGCTTGTCGGCGTAACACTTATCTTTGACGGCACCCCACAAATAATATCCAACGGTGTCAAATCGCAGTTCCGAGCTGGCCAAACGACATCAGCTCTGCGGCTGATAATGCGATCTTCAAAAATAGGGCGCAAAACATCGAGTGTAGCTTCGACTATGTGGCACGTAGCGCCGTCCTGTTGAAACCAAATCTTGCCAATATCCTCCTCTTCAATTTTTGTGAATAAAAATTCGTTCAACATGGCCCGATAACGATCGCCATTGACTGTAAGGGCCACTCCTTGCTTATTTTCGAAGAAAAATGGCTTAATTATGCCTCAGGACCAAAATCCGCACCAAAAAGTGACTCGTTTTGGTTGCATCGGCTTTTCAATGTATGCGTGCGGGTTTTCTATGCCCTAAATGCGACAATTTTTCTTTCCGCCAAGATCAAAATGAGCTTCATCTGAAAAGATGATTTTTTTTTTTGGCAAAATCAGCATCTTCTGTAAGTCAACATTTCCCAGCGTTGTTCAAGCGTATACACAACCATATTCATTCAGCGGAAGGATAAAACTAATTATCTGTCAAATCTGTCAAATGAGCTAAGTGTTACCATTCACGAAATAAGCACTAGTTGAAAAAAAACATTAGATCGCGGACCCTTTATAAATGCAAAATAGAGACAAATCTATCTAGTGACTTAAAAGTAAGAAGAAAAAAACAATGACAGTTTGTTTGCAGCCAACTTCACTACCTAGCGCTCTCTCAAAATCGGATTGTCCAATTGGAAAGGGTTAGCACCGCGCTATTTATATCTTTTTGCTTTATATCTTTTGATCATTTTTGACAGTTACTTAACGCTTAACGCTCTATTAAATTTTGTAAATAATATTAAAAAAAATGTTTGGGCTTCGAAAATTTGCATTTTTATATGTTTGGGCTTCGAACATTTGCAAAATCACTAAAATATGCACCTCAAAGTTTCTATCCTTTGTGATGATTTAGGCTTATATAAAAGCCAAAGGATAGAGTTAAATAGTACGCTACTTAGTATGTAAAGTATGCTACTTGGTACTGACAAAAAAAACTCAAACCCAACAACATCCGAGAATGGCGCCCCCTGCTTATAGGGCAAACTTTAAATAAATGAGTCACGTGTGAGTTAGACTCACAAACGTAGAGTTCCGTACTATGTTTAGTACAACTTTAAAAATACAAGTTGTTAACTTTTTCACGTCATATGAGGCAGCCTTTACTTTTTAATTATTTGAATGTTACAGCGACATTTCAATAAAGTAAGATTACAATTCTCTACTTGTAAGATCTGGTTCTCCACTTATGGGTAAATTTTTTCTTCTAATTTAATGACAATCAAACAAAGTTGTAACGTTCTCACAACAATTGTATCTTCGCTCCGGAACGCAACGAGTCTCATTCGCGCCAAAGATTGTCAACACAGCAACAGCTGTATCAACTGGAAGTTTTTTTCCTAGAAAGGAACTTCTGACAGTAGCAGAGCTTTTACAACAGCAACAAAATTGTGTAGTTATTTTCTTTCTGTTTCTTTCTTCAACAATAAATTTATTTCAGCAACATTGTTTTTTGAATTCTTGAATTTTTATTTAGTCTTCTTTATAAATATGCTGGGTGCTTCGCTAACCCATCGTAGGTAAAAGTGTGGCCAGGATATACATTTGTAACTGGAAAACGCATGTTAATCTCAGAATAGCCTTTGTCAAAATCAAGAGCATCACAATTGTAGTTCTCTAGGCATAGATCTCTATAGATTTATGCCTAGATCTCTAGGTACACGATAATAATTTTTACTTTTTATGGGAGTTAACACGCCCACTATTCCAATCCGGCTTGTTTCTTGCCCGACTATGAACATAAATAAGAGGATTACTAGTAAACAAATTCGATTCTACCTATAACAGTTTCCAAGTAAATATTTCATTTGTATCCAAAGAGCCACGCCTACTTGAAATATTAAACCAATATGTATATACCCTACTTTTTTGAAATTTGTTCCTTTAAATCTTGTCTCAACATCATTCTACAAGTTCTCTATTGGATTCAGATCAGGAAACTGAGCTAATCATTTTAAAAAGTTAGTATTTTGTTCCTCTAAGCAGCGCTTCCCAAGCTGTGGAATATCAAATTTGACAACCGTAATAGGGGAATTAATTGATAAACTTAAACTTTCCAACAGAATATCGAATAGAGATTTGGTTTTGTACTGACAGTAAAGCCGCTATCATGTCCCTTAAAGGTGTGTGTAGCACATCAAATCTCGTCCTAGAATGCGATGGCAGAAAAATCAACAGTCACCCTCAAATGGTTGCGGGGACATGGAACTAATCTACGAAAATATGTTGCTGATGAACTAGCCAAGAAGGGGACACTGCTATATGATGACGCCATCCCCCTCTCGGCCTGCTGGCACCGCATTAGCTGTAATCTCTATGATATGGCTCAGTTCAGATGGTCCGATATGTCTACTTGCTCAACTACAAGGACAATCTGGCCCTTACTGGATCGAAAGAGAACGGTTTCGTTATTTCGGCTGCTGAAAATGTAGCTACGTGACTTAGTAGCAACAGCCACCGGTCATTGACTATTTGGGACCCATGCAAAAAGGATAGGCCTCCCTTACAATGACTTCTGTAGAAGCTGTCCAGATGAGGAAGAGAAGGAAATGGCTGAACACCTTCTCTGCCTATGTTCTACACTTTAACATCGACGTCTTCAGTACCTAGGACGGCGACGTTTCGAGAGCCTTGCTGATGTTTTACTACTGCAGCATTAATTCCTTTCTGAGGAGGTGCGGTTGGTTTTCTGGCCACATCGACGAGACATAGATAATTAATAATTGCATGTCTCGAACCAAGGCATATTTAACCAGGTGACTGCACAAGGCGGAGCTAATATTAAAGAGAAATTTTTTCAATTTTTTTTATATGGAGTTTGACATTAATCAGGTATTTTAAGAGAGAATAAAATAGATATTACTGTCAAAACCCATATAAAAAAATTCAAACAATTTTTTTCTGGAAATTTCCTCTCCCTTACGCTATCACCTTGTTAAATATGCCTTGTCTCGAACAATACAGTTTCGACGGCTACTTTTTTTCTCGCCTCCTTAGTCTTGGTTTAAGTCTGTCTGCTTGCCTACCCTTCCCTTTTTATTGGTATCTTGCTGTCACTCACTCTCACTCTCACTCTCCATCTTCAATCTTTTCCTATTTCCTTGCAGGTAACACAAAGGACCCAAGTGTGCCGTTTCCTTTTTTTTCTTTCTATGCCACTACCTGCTTAACCTAGCCTAACCTAAACTTTCCATGTAAAAAAACTGCTTTCGAACATTGCAAAACTAACGAAGGATATTTTAAAACAATCACTCGATTGCTTACATCTCGAATTTAGATAAAACTAGTTAGATATCGAATGCCGTAGTAGTTAAGAAAAGAAAAATTAAGAATATGTAATTGACTTCGCTCAAGAATGCGATAATTCATTCGGCACATTCATGACGGCTGCCATTAAAATTAAGAATTAAGATTGTTCGTTTAAATGAATATTTTGTGTGAGCAACAGCTAAAATATGATAACTTTATGGAAGGGTACGAACCTTTTATGGTTAAGGTAGTAATACATTTTTTTAAATTTTTTTATTTTAAACTAAATCTTACCAAATACTGATCATGATCCAAATTCCAAAAGGCTTGTACCGTCTTGATTAAGGGTGCCGAGAGCTTAAAAACACTGGGAAATTTAATAAAATTTGCCACAACATCTTTATAGGCCTGCTCGTCCAGGGCCATATTCAAGTCCAAAAAGAAATACAACAATATGGCACATTTGTTATCATAGTCTAGATCGGGTACCAGCATAATACGTAGCATAGCTTCTAGCGAATTGGGTGGATATAAACCATTTCCGCCATTTTCCAGCCAATATTCATGTAAAACATTCCCTTTGCATACATGCTCAATGAAGGAGTCAATGAATAGCAGTTTGCAACTACCCGATTTTTTCGATACAAATGCTTCGTTGATTTTAGCATAAAAGGAACGCTTATTGCCATAAAACTCTTTTAGTTCGGTATAGGGATATGGTATCAAATCATTGCCAGCATTGATTTTATCCGTGTTGGGTGAAGCTTCGGGTAAAAGACCAATATTGAGCAACCACAACAAAATATTTTGATAGCTAGAGGCCATACACAAAGAATTGTGTTTATTTTCCAAATCATTGAATACTAAAAAAATAAAAATAAATTTTATCAATAATTAAGAACAAGGCGAATCCACAACAGGTGATTGCAGAGGCGAAAAAAAACCTCATCATATGTTTCAAGGCACATTCATCAGGTAGCCTTACTACAGAGGGGAAATATTAAGGAGAAAATTATCAATTTTTTATATGGTTTTTGACAGTTAAACTTACAATTTTTCGCTTTAAATGGAAGTCGAACTATCAAACTTCATATAAAAAAAATTAAAAATTTTCGCCTTAATATTTCTTCTTTGTAGTGAGGTCACCTGATGAATGTACCTTGAAACATATGATGATGTTTTTTTTTTATCTTTTAAATCGAAATGTTCTTAACAAGGCATATTCATAACAGGTTGACTAGCAGTTGAAAAAATTGCAACTCTGTAAAAAAATTAGTACTTTTGTTTTTAAATAAATAATATTCCGCTTTAAAAAAAAACAAATATTAGTACATTTTGACACAGTAAGAGCTGTCGAGTTTACCTGTTATGAATTCGCCTTGGTTAAAAGTTTGTCAATTGCAAAGGAAGCGAAAATGGCAGAATTCGCCCGTACAATCACCTAGTATTAATTCGCTTTGATTAAGAAGTTTAATTTATGGGATAAATAAATATTAAGTTAATTACCTCTGTCGGAAATTTGTTTTTTGGCATAAATCAAAATTTCTCTTAAAAGATCCGTTAACAATTTCAATTGTCTTGTTATGAAACCCAATTCTTTTTGTTCTCTGCTGTCCAAAGGATAACCGCCAAATTCAAATAGACTTTTGCATAGATCATTGCATCTACTCTTAATGCAGGTTGCTCTCTTCCACATCCAGTCCGTTAAGGTAGACAGCGATAAGCCGGTGGAGACAGCAAAATTACCCATAAAACTGCCATCTATCCACGATTTGGCACAATCGCGCAACAAACTAATACAATTGTGCTCCAAAGCAGCTGACAATAATATTTCATACTTGGCATTCTAAATACATATGTATTCGTAACGATTAAAAGATGTACGAAATACAAAAAAATGTTAATAAAAGTAAACTTACTCGGGAAAAAGTCGAATTAATATTCAATTCTATAAATTGAGGCATTAACCGCGTGCGTATGATTTCATTAAAATATAAATTCGGCTCCAAAAAGATGACCGCATTACTGGAGCGTAATAGATTTATAACCCTGTTTTGAGTTCCTTCCCAATTATAACGCCTACTGCCTTCGGTGTGTAATAATATAGCTTCTGCAAAATATAAACATTAAAAGAAAACATTAATAATATTTTTTTAAAAGGTTTTTATTAAAAAAACAATAAAACTGCAACAAACAGCATACCGCACATTGGGTTGAAATTGCTAAAAATGGCTCTTAATTCAGGCGGTAGAGATATCACTTATTTTTTCGTTTCGTAGTATGAATTGGGTCATTACTACTTAAAAAAAAATATTTTTGAAAAAAAAAATTTAAATGCCAGGGGTGTTCGTTTGTCAGCTCGTATGAATATTTAAATTGATTTGAAAACTCCATTTTTAAAGATAAATTAATGAAATTTGGGCAATTTGAACATACAAAAATTCAGCGAAATAGGTAAATGATTTCGTATAGCCCCCATACTAAATTTTTCCGGAAATATGCCATACTAATCTTTATTTATTAAAAAGTTTTTATTAATATAAATTTACATTTTATGTTCAATACTATTAGTCTTCATATTCGCTGTCACAAAAATATATATAGCTCTGTTCAGTAACTGAAAGTTAGTATTAATTGTTACTAATTTTTACTGGAAAAGTGTTCATTAACTCGAAAAACTAGCAACGAGAGAGTAAAACAAGAGAATAAAAATGTGAGAGAAAAAAAATTACTTGCAAGTTTTTGCTAGTAAAATTTTTACTCTCAAGAATTTGTCAATCAGCTGTTTGGAATTTTCTGTTTAAAATATGTTTTCGGAAAAATTGTATGAAAAAAGAAATTTTTGCAATTTTAAGGAAAATATCAGTATTTAGTAGTGAAAATAATAATAAAAGTGAATAAAATTTTGTTGGTGTATTGTTTTCCTTAAATTTAGCGAGGAAATCAAACGACAAAATTTAGTTTTTCATTTTTAAATTTAGGTCTTTCTGTTTTCAAAAAATAAATAGTAAACAAATCAGGGATGATACATTTATTGCAATCATACTTTTTTCGGTACAATTCTGATTTTAAAATTGGTATTGTACAGTTTTTAATATATTTTGAATAATAAACATATTTGTGTTTTGGAATATTATTAATGTAAATATTATAGAAATTTCTTTGAAAGAATGAGAATGTTTATTAGCGCTGACTAATCAAAAATATTGACATCTAAAGCTTAATAAAAGCATCATAAACTCTTTCAAAAACTACCCATCAAGGCATATTTAACCAGGTGACTGCACAAGGCGGAGCTAATATTAAAGAGAAATTTTTTCAATTTTTTTTTATATGGAGTTTGACATTAATCAGGTTTTTTAAGAGAGAATAATATCTATTTTACTGTCAAAATCCATATAAAAAAATTCAAAAAATTTTTTGCTCAAATTTCCTCTCCCTTACGCTATCACCTTGTTTAATATGCCTTGCTACCAATATTTTAAAACAATAATTTTATTTAAATTATTGAGCTTTTATTTTTGTTGTTCGATTTATTTCTATGGTTTCCTTGAGATTACTATTATCAGTCTTCTTTAAAGCAACATTTCTGGCTAAATACCTTTATGTTTGCCCTTTAAGTATAATTACGTTTGCAAAGGTACTATTTGTCGTTCTAATCGGTACAAGTTTTAAATCCTTCATGACGCCACCGTAGTCTACTTGTTAATTTTTGCTAGTAAATTTTTGCTTTTTCATATTTGGGAGAGTAATTATGTAAATTTCTGTTTTACTCTCTCCTTGCTAGTTTCTGCTAGGAAAGTTACTGAACAGACCTAATATCATCGGAATTATTTTCTTCCTAAATTTCAGGTAATAATAGAAGGTCCAATACCTGCTGTGGTAACACGCTAATTTTCTTTTTTTAATGTTTGCTCATCTTACTAATAATAGGATTAAAAATCTATTGAAAATATCTTCATTGGGCTTTTAACGACTGCATTTCCGTGAAAAATGTTCTCTGTATGATTTAAAATCTTTATTACGAGCTTCCTCCGATAACTGGCCAATAGGTAACAGTGCATGAGTAATAATCTGCGGACCTTGTATAAAAAATTTATGTAAAGTGGGAGACATGTTATATCATGGGTATTTTTCAACAAAGTATTTTGCAGTCGATAAAGTAAATTTTCTAAATTTTTCAACATTAATCTAATGAACGCACGATACAGCAACTAAAATAGTATGTCACTTTTTGATTAATTCAACGTCGATTTTTGTTATTTCCACAGAAATTTAGGGGTTTTGAAAAAAAAAAACGTCTGGCTGTATTCCCATCATTTGAGTTTCCAAATCCTGGTTTTGGTTGGTCAACCAACTATAAGTCCGGTTTTTTATTTCTGAACTTGATCTGTATTTTGGATCTGGTTTCATTCATTCACTACTTTTTTTCTGTTTCGGACCCTGCTTACCATTTTTTTATTGTAATTTATAATAAAAATAATTCTTGCAAAAAAAAAACCGACTACAAAACAAATATATGCGCATCAATTCTTAACTAAAAATTTAAAAGGAAGTAATCTGTAAGAAATAGTACTAAAATCAAATACTTTTATACTTGTTGCTCTAACGGACATAGTAATATACGTTCTGTACATTCAAATGTCTATCCATAATGGCTCAGCAGATAAAGCCATATACGACAAATTACCTCAGATATGAGGACACCCTTTATTTTTTTAAACTTATTATTACTGACACAGTAATAAAAAGTAACGCTTCCAAAGATATGGCCATATATGTTAAACAATATCACCTAGGGGACACCCTTTAATGTACACTTTTAAATTAAACACTTATTTTAAAGGGCAGATTCTTTGTAAATTTCAAATGTCTGTCTAAAACGGTTCAAAAGTTTGGCCATATGCTTAAATTTACATCAACTATTGAGACACCCTTTAAAATTTTAAATATTTATAAATGTTATTATACGGGATATAGTAGTGGAGATTCTGTCTAATTTTCAAGTGTTTGTCTATAACGGTTCAAAAGATAGGGCTAGATAGGTAAAATTTTATCAATTATGGGGGCACCCTTTAGTTTCCAAATTTAAATTATATACTTGATGTTATAAAGGACTTAGATATACAGGTTCTTTGTAAATTTCAACCGTCTCTCTGTTACGGTTCAAAAGTTTTGCAATATACATCAAATTACATCAACCATTGAGACACCCTTTAACTTCTAATAATAAATATTTAATTTCTGATTATAAATATTGGACATTCTGTCCAATTTTCAAGTGATTGTCTACAATGGTACAAATGGTTCATGTATTTAAATTGACGTCACATACGGGAACACCTTTTAATTTTTAAGTTTATTTTTTTATTAATTTCTGTTATTGGCAGCTATAGTGATATGCAGTTTTTTTAAATTTTAAAAGGGTGCCCTTTACGGTTCATAATACACGTAAAAAACACGTATGTTGTATGGGGAAACCCTTTAATTTTCAAAATTCTGAACTTCTTTTAAAATGGGACCAATCTGTAAGCATTTCCTTTCTAATAAAGAAAAAAATTTTAAAATCGGTTCAGAAATGACTGAGTTCTGCGGGCACAAACATAAAAAAAGCAACATTCAGACGAATAGATAACCTCCTTCTTTTTTGAAGTCGGTTAAAAATAGAAAACAATTTTTTCCTTCTTATCGCAAAAAACCCGAAAAATGTTTTATTATGATTTGTAAGTCGACAAATCATAAAAAATTCCAAAAATTTTTTTACCCAAGCTTCCCCAAACCGGATTTGAATTTCTAGTTGAAAGTGAGAAATGATTGTTTTTTACACCAATTTTCAAAAAAAATTTAAAAATATTTCTACAACAAAAATATTTAACTGAGATATGTACATACTAAACGTGAGCGCAATATGTTAAAAAGTCTACAGTATTGCATGTTTTCGAATCGCAAATATTGATTGTATGTGTAGTGGAATATTACTAAACAGTAAATACAGAGAACAAGAGAGCAAACAGTGCAAAAATCAGTGCACCTCATTTGAGCGGACAGTTTTATCAAGTGTACAATAAATATGCTGAGCATTTCGTATTGTTCACTAGTTCATTTTACTTAAATTTTCTTGAGAGTTTTCTGAGAGAAAAAATTAAATTAGATTTTTTTATTCATCAATAAAAGTTAAAAAAATTCAAGCTACTACAGTTTCTGGAATGAGAACAAATGAAACAAAAACTTATGAATAATAAAAAAAAGTATTAGGTTTGTTCGAATGCCTGATATTTTTATTATTTTTGATATTTTTATAATATTTTTAATTAAAAGTCGTTCGAATATTAAAAAAAAAAAAAATTCAAAAGTAGTAAGAAATTCAAGAGAATTTATTTGAAAAAATTTAAAAAAATTTCTTCGAGCAAAAATAGTAAAATGAAAAATTGTTTGTGTTTTTAATTTTTCTTTTTGTAATTCAATTTTTTTCAAATGAAAGGAAGTTGATTTTTACTATTTTCCGTTTTTGTGGATTTTTCATGAAAGTTTTTATTTTGAGAATATTTTTTAAATTTCTCTGTTTTTACTAGTTTTGCACTCGAACAAACCTATTGATTAAAACTAAAAATATTAATAATAATAATAAACTTCAATTCTATTTTTAATCAAGCACAAGGTCTTTTTTATATAAAAATATTTAAACAATTTTTATTTACAATATTTCGCTACACCATTGGGTAGCATCTTCAGGAAATAAAAATAATAAAAGTTTTAAAAATTTAAATGATTGATAAAAAAGACCTTGTGCTTGATTAAAAATAGAATTGAAATATAAAAAAAGGTCAAAAACTGCAATAACTATTTAATAATAATAAACAAAAATGATTTGAAATTACAGTTCTTTTTCTAAAACGTGCTTAATACATTTATCATCAATATTTGAATGTAGAAACATAATTTAATGTACATATACATTTATTATAATAATTAATACTTACATCTATATCCATAATGAAATAAACATATGCATGTACTTTCTAGATATTAAATTAATTTTTTCTATTTTCAACCACTCAACGCCCGAATTAATATAAAATAACTAAAATACAAAGTACAAACCCTTGCTTTTAACATCATACATTTACATACATGTTGCCTGCTATAACAGTATTTCATATCAAGAGACACTATTGAAACAAAATATTCACTACTGAAATTTTATTTCAAACAACAACAAATATTGCATTGGTTGGAAGAAGAGCAAATGCTATTGTATGTTTTTTATTTAAGAGCACAGCAATATTTGTGTACACATGAAATCAAGTGCAAGAAAAAAGAGACCAATTCATTATTGAACATTATGAAGTTAGTAAATTAATTATTTAGGCTTAAGTTCTTGTTTATAAAGAGATAAAGAAAAATTAGATACCAGCAAAGCAGAATGCATTTTCTAGACAGCTACGTCCGTCATCAGTACTCTTCGTATCGATCTACCCGGTAGTTTTAATTATTATTAATTTTCTATTTAAACATTTGTAAAATAAAAAATATCTAATTATTGTTAATTGCTAACCAAAGGATAGCTAATAGCAAGACAGATATATACCATTTTCAAATAAAAGAAAATATATAAAGAGAATAAAAATAGAGAAAAATGTTTGCTTGGTAGTATAATATAAAAAAGAAATAGAGTTTACAAGTGTAAAACAATTTCAAAAAGCTCTATGAAATATAATGTAAAATTAAAATTTCTCAGATTCTATTTCTTTGATAAGTTTGTTTAAATAGAAAATTAATAACAATTGAAACTACCGGGTAGATAGATACGAAGAGTACTGATGACGCACGTAGATGTCTAGAAAATGCATTCTTTTTTGCTGGTATCTAATTTTTCTTTATCTCTTTATAAATAAGAACTTAAGTCTAAATAATTAATTTATTAATTCAAAAATAGTTCAAATAAAATTCATATAATTATGAAGTTAGTCTAACAAGATGTTTTATGCTCACGTTTAGTGCATACCCACCTAACCAAATTCTTCGATTTTTTCTGAAGTCAGACTTGTCGTAAGGAATTCGTTATGACATTTCGGTAGTTTGTCTGAAATCAGAATTCCTTAAGACATTTCGGTTATTTGTCTGAACAAATAAAAAACATAAAACATAAAATAAAACTTTGATTTATATGTAAGAAAATAAAAACCGAATGACAAAAAAAAAACACCGATGGACAATTGAATTGATTTCGGTAAAGTATTGCCTTGAATACCAAGTCATTAACTAATCGTAATATTCACTTAACTTTCAGAGAACAAAGTTCTAGCTTATACGGAGGTACCGGCAGAAAACATGTTGCGATTTTGTACCTATGAATATGTCGATGCTATTTCGTACCTACATTTCGTTACGACTTCGTAACTATATATCGTAACGATTTCGTAACTACATATCGTTGCGAAATCGTGTCAACACTTTCATATAAAAATCGTTACGATTTCGGTAATATTTCGGTTCCGAAATCGAAAGATTTTTTCGAAGAGTCGTTACGAATTCTTTACGAAATCGGAACATTTGGTTTGGTGGGTATTTGAGTTTCCAAATACCTGAAGTTGAAGGTTCCATTGAAAAAATATTACCTTTATGCTAGGAAAATACAAAAATTTAATTAAAAAAAAAAATTTTTTTTTCAGTTTTTACCACTGTTTTCAAAAACTTAAAAAAACTTCAACTTTGACAACGCACAAATCGAAAAGTAAATAACATAGAAAAATGAAGATGATAATTAGTGATGCACAATATTGTTTACTATAACCTGAAATAGATTACTTTTTAAAAATATAAATTTTCAATTAAGAGCCATTATTGGGAATTTCAACCCAACGTGCACAGCACAGTGCTTTGTTTTATAGACAAAAATACAAAAAAAAAACTATATCTTGTATTGTACTGTTCGACAGCTAACACCATAATTTGAACCCATGAGAAAGAATTTTTAAGTTTTAGCTACTATTAACGGCACCAGAGGGCGCAAAAGTCAGATAATTATGTGCTCAAAATTATTAAAAATAAAAAAAAAATTTCGACTCTTTCTTAAAAACAGCTGCACAAATTAAAATTTTCGAAGTAGAAGATCGAAATTTGGTACTTATTCTCGAACAAATGAAGATATGTATGAACATGATTATAAAAAATTGTTTGTTTTTACTTACCAAAACTTAAAGAGTTGGGGTAAAAATGTTCTTCGAAACGTTGCATTGAATTAAAATGTGCAATACTGTTGGGATTGAGTAAAGCATGCAAACCAGTACATTCTCCATTCAAAACATAGCCAGCCAAATAATTGGGCTGTTTGCCATATTCCAGCACAAAAGGCATTTCTTCTTTATACCATTGATTTAAATCGAAAATCAATAGTTTATTTTTCCCCTCCAATACAGACAACCACGCTATGGCACACAGACAATTTGAGTCATCTTCGCCATGTGTGGGCAAAGTGGCAATGGCCTGGCACGATAAAGCTACACTTTTAGTTGCCTCCAGGGGCAATTGCAAACGCACCGAACTTGTTTGAAAAGACTGAAAATTACAAAAGAAATTATAATTAAATATTTATTTGTTTGCATATTGCTTAAGAGTGGCATTAGCTACTTACCTCGAAATATGTTAGAGATTCATGTTGCTCCATAAGACGTTTTTCATACATCAAACTATGCAGTACGGCATGCAAATTTTCACCATTTTCATGAATTGCCCATATATACAGACATGGCCGTGGATCGTCTGGTGGTTCAAGAAAATCCATTTTTACTATAGCAGACATTGCTACCTCCGGAGTGGGCAGGGCCACATAAAATATTTGCAACTCAGCCAGATCGTATAATGCCAAGCGCCCATCTTCTAAACCAACTGCTAGGCCCAATATTAAATCTATGGGTAGTATGCATTGTATTGAACAGGGACTTTCAATAACTGTAATTAAAAATTAAGAAAAAAAATCAATGTTTTTATTATTATTTATTAAAAAGTTTTCAAATTTTTTCATAGAAATACACACCTCTGTACGGTAATGAGAATTCGAAAAATTTTGTTCGAAAGTGAATTAGTCCAAACTTTATAGCGGTTCTGTGTTTTACTTCCAATGTTTTTTTTTTCGTATAAAAATGTTTAGTAGTTAAAATACAATCTATACATATAATCTATACATATGTACATATAATAAAATAGTATCTCATTTCCTGTCTGTGTGCCCACTTTGCGTGTTCGCATTACATAAAATCCACTGGATGGATTTTAATAAAATTTTGTGAGAAGCTACTTTAGTATCCTGACTCCAATATAGGATACTTTTTTCCGCAAAAAAATATATTATTTCCGCAAAAATATATTATTTCCAAAAGAAAATGGAGAACGAGTAGGGAAAGTTCGCCGATTTCTTTTTACCGATTTAAAGGTATTGCATACTTTAAGGCATATTTTATTATTATAAAGGGTGTTTTTTTTAGAGGTATAGAACTTTAAGTTGGCATTACTTTTCAAGATGGCGACCGATTTCACAGCTGTCAAATGATTTATTCTCAGTTTGGTTTGGCAATTCATCACGAATAGACTCACGCCTGAATAATGCTTGCAAATAGTGCAAAAAACGAGATAACCGTTGTTCCCGATTGTCATAAGCGAATTTTGTTTAGCGATGAAGCGCACTTCTGGTTGAATGGCTACGTCAACAAACAAAACTGCCGTATTTGGAGTGAAGGTAATCCTCAAGTGTATGTCGAAACACCGTTACATCCAGAAAAACTGACTGTTTGGTGCGCTTTATGGGCTGGTGGAATCATTGGTCCGTACTTTGTCAAAAACGATGGTGGCCAGAACGTTACAGTCAATGGTGATCGGTATAGAGCCATGATTACTAACTTTTTCATTCCTGAACTGAATAACCATGATGTCCAGGAGATGTGGTTTCAACACAGCTCGTGCCACAATAGATTTATTGAAAGACACGTTTGGTGTCCGCCTAATTTCACGTTTTGGACCTGTGAATTGGCCTCCAGGATCTTGTGATTAACACCGCTAGACTACTTTCTTTGGGGCTATGTAAAGTCATTGGTCTATGCGGATAAGCCACAAACGCTTGACCATTTGGAAGACAACATTCGCCGTGTTATTGCCGATATACGGCCACAAATGTTGGAACAAGCCATCGAAAATTGGACGTCCAGATTGGACTACATCCGCGCCAGCCGTGGCGGTCATATTTTAAATGTATCAAATGTAATCATATTTAAAATGTAATGCTACAAGATTATCTTTCGGATAAATAAAATTCATAACAATGGAATAATCCATCGTTGTTTTATTGCAACTTAAAGTTCTATACCTCTATAAAAAACACCCTTTATTATATAAATTAAAACCGGTATATTTTAAACACGTTTGCGCAAATGAGGGCGCCAATTGAAAAAAATTTTTATTTCAGATGTATTTTTACTTTGTG
Source organism: Phasia obesa (assembly GCA_949628195.1). Classification (NCBI taxonomy): domain Eukaryota; kingdom Metazoa; phylum Arthropoda; class Insecta; order Diptera; family Tachinidae; genus Phasia; species Phasia obesa. The sequence goes on from OX451218.1 coordinate 9,515,297, forward strand.
AAATTACATTGTTATTAAAATATTTTAAATACCTTTTACAGAGCTTTACAATAATTTTTAGTATTTTATAAAAATTTTAGAATTTTATCTAGAATTTTATCTTACGTATTTACTTTATATAAAGGTACCCAACTTTAAGAATCTTACTTAATTTACTTTCAAAGCAAAATCGAACAAAATATTGTCAGGACGCACACAACGTGTGTGGGCACAGCTAGTTATTAATAAAAAAATATCGTACCTCTTACTCAATTTACAAGCTAATTGTTTATCATTTAAACACATAATAAAATAAATCAGTCAAGTGCAGAGTCAGACTTAGGGTTATGTACCACGCTCTATGTATAACTTTAAAAGTGCAGGATTTAAATTATTTACGACTATTATGGGGCACCATTTAATTTTTAATTTTATTTTTATTGCTTGTTTTTAAAAATTACAAGAAGCTGCTTAAAACGATGCAAAAGATAAGTACATTTAAGTCACAATCACGTCTGCTATGGGGACACCCTTTAACTTACTCTTTTAAAGCGAACATAGTATTAAATACACCGTTTAAATTTCAATTGACTGCCTATAAGCTTGACAAAATAAGGCGAAATTCATCAATAGCGCAACTTATAGGAAACACCCTTTTAATTTTATTTTTGTTATTCGCTACATTAGACATTGTAGAACCTACTCTGTGTAAAATTAAAGTATCTGCCTGTTATGCTTTAAATTTAGAGTCATTTACGTATAATCGTGTCACTATCGAAACACCCTTTAATTTTTATTTTTTATACTTGTTATATCGGACAAATTTTTACATACTCTGTGTAAAAATTTGTGTCACTCTCGCAACACTCTTTAATTATAATTCTTCTTTATAAAGGGTGTTTTTTATAGAGGTATAGAACTTTAAGTTGCAATAAAACAACGATGGATTATTCGATTGACATGAATTTTATTTATCCAAAAGATAATCTTGTGGCATTACATTTTAAATATGATTTCTGGCATATGACCGCCACGGCTGGCGCGGATGTAGTCCAATCTGGACGTCCAATTTTCAATGACTTTTTCCAACATTTGTGGCCGTATATCGGCAAAAACACGGCGAACGTTGTATTCCAAATGATCAAGCGTTTGTGGCTTATCCGCATAGACCAATGACTTTACATAGCCCCACAGAAAGTAGATTAGCGGTGTGAAATCATAAGATCTTGGAGGCCAATTCACAGGTCGAAAACGTGAAATAAGGCGGTCACCAAACATGTCTTTCAATAAATCTATTGTGGCACGAGCTGTGTGACATGTGAAACCACATCTCCTGGACATCATGGTTATTCAATTCAGGAATGAAAAAGTTAGTAATCATGGCTCTATACCGATCACCATTGACTGTAACGTTCTGACCACCATCGTTTTTGAAAAAGTACGGACCAATGATTTCACCAGCCCATAAAGCGCACCAAACAGTCAGTTTTTCTGGATGTAACGGTGTTTCGACATACACTTGAGGATTACCTTCACTCCAAATACGGCAGTTTTGTTTGTTGACGTAGCCATTCAACCAGAAGGGCGCTTCATCGCTAAACAAAATTCCCTTATGAAAATCGGGAATAACGGTAATCTCGTTTTTCGCACTGTTTGCAAGCATTATTCAGGCGTGAGTCTATTCATGATGAATTGCCAAACCAAACTGACAATAAATCACTTGACAGCTGTTAAATTGGTCGCCATCTTGAAAAGTAATGCCAACTTAAAGTTCTATACCTCTATAAAAAACACCCTTTATAAAGCCTTTTTTAATGAGTAATTACCCAAGGATGATGGGTACCTCTAAGGAAGATTTATCAGGTAGTCTCACTACGGAGTTGAAATATTAAGACGAAAAATTTTAATTTTTTATATATGGATTTTGACAGTTAAACTTAAAATTTTTTGTCCTAAAATGGTAGTTTAACTGTGAAAAACTTCATATAAAAAAAATTTTAATTTTTCGCCTTACATTTCACCCCCATAGTGAGGGGAAATTAAAGCAATTTAGATTACTTGTGTTACATATGTTAGGCAAAAAATTATACATAATTTTTAAAGCATATTTTCAGACAGTTTAAATAAAAACAAACGCAAAACTTAATTTCCAAATTTATAATTTAATGTTTTTAAGCTTGGGGTCTATTTTATTATTTTTAATATCGATATTTCTTTACTCCTTTGGGTAATTTTGTTACTGTTATTTTTTCAATAAATATTTCCGATGATACTATACAAACGTGTAGCAAAATATCGATTTAAAAAAGGCTAAAAAAGGGCTAAAAAAATAAATTAAATTAAAAGTAATTAAACAACTTCAAATAAACTATATTAATTAAAATTCTTAAGTTTTAAAGCATATTTTAGACTGTTTAAACTAAAAACAGCTTTTCGCAATATTTTTCTTTAAATAACTAACAACATAGAAATAAAGTTAATTCATTTACATAAAGTCCCTTTAGTTTAGTTCAGTTTTTATTAGAAGCGCTATGGAAAGGGCTATTTTTGTATGATTTCAAACGGTACAAGATGAAAACATACACACCTGATCAAAATAATAGATACACCGACAAATTTTAATATATTATGCTTCATCGTTCTGGTTTTTTTTTTTTTTTGTTTTTCGTAAATCTTACATGAAAAAATGTCCAGTACAATAGTCATGAAATACACACTCTACCTCTTCAATACCTTGCCAATAAATCTCGTCCTGTTTCCGTCTCGTCTGCCCTGTTTCTGTCTATTGTGAAAGGGGACTTAATAATCGAAATTCAAAACCGCAATTTTTAGTATTGTTGTCTCCCTGTCTGTGTTCGCATCACCCAAAAACTAGTGGATAAATTTTGTGAGGAAGTACCTCGGTATCTTGGTTAAAATATAAGATACTTTTTTCAGAAAAAATATTTTTCATGAAATTAGTTTCATTTAACGGAAAAACAAGAAACTTCAAAAGAGAATTGAAAAAATTGCATGAAACAATTTCATGGAGCAAGAGTTACGTATTAAGCGGTCATACACTTCGTTCTATTTTGACACTGTTAAGACTGTACGGGTAAAACTGGCGCTTTTTTGCATCTTAATTTTAAAGCCAGCTTTAAATTTTCAAAGTGGAATTGATATTTTTTAATGATTTAGTAAAGACAAACTTAAATAAAACAAACACGAAATAAGCATTTAGTTAGTCCCCAATTACATTATGTGTTGTTCCAAACTTGCAATTTTTGTTTCTGAAACATTTTGTCCATATTTTAAAAATTGTGTTTCTGACGACTGTATACTTATATATACACGGCACAATAAACAAGGTAGACTCGCGGCGAAAAAAAAAGTACAACTCTGTAATAATAATACGTACATTTTGTTTTTGTATAAATCATTTTAGGATGTCAAAACAAGAAATGTTAGTACATTTTGACACTTTAAGATGGAGACAAAAAATAATCACCTGAGCTCTCGAGTTTACCTGTTATGAATTCGCCTTGACCAAGGTATATTTATCTTACTAGGTAGTGTCGTCCGCCCAGCTGATTTAGTAGTTCGACATGTCAAAAGTTGTATGTGTTCAGAAATTTTATAGTGCAGAAGTGAGAAAGCAATAAAACACATACCCGCCTTCTCAATTTTCTTATATGTTTTTCAACATTTCGAACTACAAAGCAACAACAAAATGCCATGTTGTTCCTGTATTGTTGTATTTGTTGTAGGGATGCCACTACCTAGTAAAATAAATATACCTTGGCCTTAACTTTTATACAGCCATTTTCATGTCAGTGAGAACAAACAAACAAACAACACCAACAACAACAATAGAGAATTACAGCAGAGTTTTATGTACATTTTATTTAATCTCCCAGCCAACAACAAATGCATGTGTTGCGGAAACAAAAATTGCAAGTGTGGAACGGGACTATTCAACTTTTGTCGCTGCAATTCTTCATTAGAATAGGAGAGAGGAGAAAGGAATTAAAAAGGGTACACATACATATCTATGTACTTATGAAATTCGTTTTGCCCTCTCATTCTTAGTTTAAATTTTGAAGTTTGAAATGTAAACAATTGTATAGAAATCCCTACAAATTTAATTATAAAGAAGAAACGAGAAAGATTGCAGCGACAAAAGTTGCATAATGTAATTCGGCACTTAATATTTATATATAAATGTAATTGCTTAAAACTGTTGAGAAGAAAAAATCGCAGTTTCATGTATTTTTCCATTAAATTATTGGTATATATGTATGTATGTATGTATGCATGTACATATTTTTTGTTGTGCTAATTACTAAATTTTGGGATGCGGACATTTTACATATTTTTTATAGGTATTATTTATTTTTTTATATTTTTTTATAAGTATTATTTGCTTTAATATAAAGTTTTATATTAGCAATTTTTATATTGTTCGTTCTCATTCTGCTTTTTATTCTTTAACCACATGTTTCTTATGTTGTCATCTTCACATGCACAGTAATTCTACATTTTAATTTAAAAGCAAAGATTTTACAATTTTTGGGAACCAAAAAAAATTGATCGAATCTGAAGAACGTAAAACATAAACGTTGGGAATTGCAAATCGACATTAAAACCAATGAACACCCTATATTATACCGGAAAATCAGAGCAATTAACCTGGCAACCCTGTATTTTTTTGTTTCAAGTTTTTTTAGTACAAACACCCAAATTATACAACATGGTTAATTAAGTTTTTAAAAAAAAGGGTTGTTGTTAAGCAAACTCAAAATACACATAAAGAAAAAATGTTAGTCGAATAGCTATGTATTATGAAGATAATATATGTATTGCTTACTATAGTGTCTATACCTGATAAAAATTTGTCTTGATAAAAGTCAAAATTCATATTAAAAAAAACATTATTTTTAATACTGGGTTTTTTTATATGAAGTTTGACTTTTATCAAGACAAATTTGTGTCAGGTATAGACATTAGGTACTGTACAGCAAACATAAAAATATTTAGCTTTTACCAAGGCGCATTTAACCAGGTGGCAGCACTACGGCAGCTGACTAATTTTTGCTTTACTTTTATTTGGGCCAGAGAATGCCAAAAACTTGTTGATTGAGTAAAACTTCTATATCCCTTTCCGTCCCTACCTACACAAATGAGTAGGTAAATTTTTTCATGGGTTGAAGAGCATTTTATTTGTTATCATCTAGACCAAGTGAAATCCTGTTTCTAAGGACATTAACTTTGTATGGACATAAAAAATATATATATTTTTTTAATTTTACCTATTTTATAATAAAAGTTTTATTGATATCCGCCCAATTTTTAAATTGCTTGGGACGAAAAGGGATATAGTGGTCTTCTATAGAATCAAGCCACTATTATGAATTCATTTCAAAAACACAACTTTTTCGTTTCAATGTTAATGTAATTTTATTTTTTATAGCTATATAATAATATTTTCTATATAATAAAACGATATGCTCTCCCCATGTAGATTTATTATAGGGAATTTCGACTGTATTTACAATTTTTTTGTTTTCCTTTTTTTCTTTGTTTTGAATAAAATATTTTTTTTCTTTGGACAACTTCTAAAAAATTATTGTTTTTTTATGGGCTTAAACGTGAGATTTTAGATACGTATCCGGAGTTTTTTTTTTAAGTGTAATATTAATTGTACTAAAATTTCAAAACCTTAAATTTTGTATTTTTGTTTGCTTTTTCTTTATTTTATATTAGAAGTTTTATGACATTATCTAGCACATAACACACACAAAACCATCTATTGTTGTTGTATTGTTGCATTTATAACTCTAGAGATGCCACCGTGTAATGCTAGGTACACAAGTGGGACGAACGACGAATTTTTGGCCGCGAATATTCGTCGCCAAAAATAAAACACATTTGTGTGTATGAAAACGCACTCAATTTCGACGGCGGTCGAAATTCGTCATACGCGGCAAACTATAATTAAGCCATTTTCACGCTATTAAACTGAGTATTAAGACTTGTCAAATACTAAAATCCAATGAGAAAGTGTGATAGTGTGAAAGCAGTATGTTATCAAAATGTGAAATAATACGGAAAGAAACTTGACATCCCATAATACCAAGCCATTTTTAAAAAATTTTATAAACGATAACATTTTTCATTTTATCAGGGTTGTGTTTTTTTTTTTTAAGCAAAGAACCAAGCTGAGTGAGTCGCAGCCGATAGTTCGCCGCCGCCGATGATACTTTTTCTTTGTCCTGCACCTACCTTAAATTGCCATCAGTTTTATCGCCTACGTATTTACTTTATTTATTCATGCCTAGAAATTGTTGAATGTACTTTTTTTTGTTTTTTTTTTTTTATTTTTAACCGAAAACTTGAATTAAAATAAGTGTACAAAATAGTAGTTAACTATAAAAAATTATTTTACTTGTGTTTTTGTTAATGTTTCATTTTATAAGAATAATTATTTTATATGGTCATCACTCTAGCAAATCGTTTTTTTTTATTAATGTTTACTGGCCGTACCAATTACCTCATTATTAAACATTTACCTACAAGCAAAAAGCTTTTACTATAATAAGCATTACATTTAATATTTTGTTTGATTTTTCCAAAGTTATTAAATTCCTTGATTAATTTCTTTTGTATTTTTGCCTTCCTTGAACAAACAAGTTTTTTTTACTAACTATAACAATTATTTTTTGTCTTTATTGTGCTTCATCCACAAATTTACACAGCGAATTTTTACCGACAAATTCGTCGTGTTGAACAAAATACGCTGTTCGTCCCATTTATGTTCCCAGCATAAAGTAAATACGCCTTGGCAAGGCACATTCATAATGTAAGCTCACTACGAAGGGGAAATATTATAATGTAATTGTATTAAAATCAAGGCGAATTTGTATAAGGTGGCAGCGTCACGACAACAATTACACTAATACAATAATTATAAATAATTGTAAACAATAATTATAATATTACACCTAACAAAGGGTAAAAACGTAACCCTATTGTTTTCGCTACAAAATTCTGTCCGTCCGTCCGTCCGTCTGTCACCGTCTTATTTTTTTCTCTGGAAACGTAATAGGTCGACTCTTAAAATTTTCACAGAAGATGTATAACTGTTGCCTCTATAGCAAACCATACCAAAACTTCCAGGGTGTTCTAATAGAGACGTGTTATTTAGGTATATATGTTTATTTCTTAAACTGTAGGAGGCATACACAAACAGTAATTTAAACTATGTCCGCTTTATAAACAAATATACAAATTAAAATCCAAAAATTAAAGGGAGTTCCGATAGTAAATTTAATCTGCATGAATTTGGTGTAATTTTTGAAGCATAGTTGATAAGACTCTTGAAATTTTCACAGATAGTATATTACTACGGCCTCTATAACAAATAGCAAAAATTAAAGGGTTTTCCGAAAATTACATGATTTGCGCGTATATAGCCTTATTTTTGTATCGTAATAGGTAAACTCTTGATATATTCATAGAAAGGGAATTACCATGGCCGCTATAAAAAATAATAAAATTAAAGGGTGTTGCGATAAAGACATGATTTGGACAAATATTGCCTTATTTTTTTAAACGTAATTGAAATTTTTAGGGTATTTAGTACTATGCTCTAGTATAAGAAATAATTAAAAATTAAAGTGTGCCCCATAAGACGTGAAAAATATAACAACTTGTATTTTTAAAGTTGTACTGAACATAGTACGGAACCCTACGTATGTGAGTCTAACTTTTTATTTTATTTTTACAAAAATAATTAACTTCGCCTCTTAAAATTAATTCGCCTTGATTAGAAACAAATTAATTTTTTCTTTGGACTCTCCTTTACTTCAACAACTTTACAACATTTTTCTCAGTGTAGTACTAAAAACTTTGTTTTACTACTTTTCGCCTGCAACCGTGTGTCCCAAATGAAAAATTTTACAAAAATTAAAAAAGTAGTGTGTTTGTGTCAAGCAGTGGCGCTGTGTCTATTTTATCATCTCCCATAAGCGGATAATTGTTTTTGTTATTATTTTTTTGCTATACAAAAAGTCAAACATTGCCGATTGTCATTAATTTGACAGTTTTTATTTTGATAAAAAGAGCATCTTTTACTATTAATGAAATGTGTGTTAACAATTAAAGTGCAGGAAAAATCATAAAAACTTCTCGTCATAACTTTTTATTGGGTAAAAAAAAAATTTTTTTTTCCTTCATTTCTGTCGCTTGTAATTGTGTGTATTTTGCCATGCTTGTGTTGGTGCATTTAAAACTTAAAATTTATGTCAGAAAGACAAACTGCTGGGTAAAAATGAACAGTGGGTTATGATGAGCAAAAAAAATGTGCAAATTTTTTGTTTTAATGCTTTTTGTTCTTTGTGGAATTTTAAAAGTAATAAATTTTGTAAAAGAACTTACAATAAAGGAACAATAAAACAATAGCTTAACATTAATAATACATTGAAAACACTATATATGGAAATTTATAAACATAACACGTGCACCAACTTAAGGATATATGAAAATATTAAAATGATTAATAAGATATTTTTAGCACAGGTGTCGAAGTACTAAACACATCTATACTGTTATTGTTTACCTATCAAACATTTGAGCGCAAATTTGTAAAAACCAGTTTAAAATTTAAGATTTGTTATTTTCAATTTTTCGCACCTGTGACCCACTGTTCAACGCCACCAAAATTGAACAACTTAGCATTTTGCCTTTTTGTTTTCAAGTGAAAAAACCTCTATAAATTGTGTATGTAAATAATTTTCTTGGCGAATTTCTTCTTTTTGATAATTAGAAATTTTCATTTCAGTTGAAGTTTTTTCGTTATATTTTAAATTTATAAGATTTTGAAAGGTAAAAAAGCAAACAAAAAGAAAATGATTTTTAACAATGCCGAAAAAAGAAAAAAGTAACTACACTGTGGCTTCCCAAAAAATTTAATGTGTGACGATGTGACGTCACAAAGCACCATTATAGCCTTTGCTATGCCTAAACTACTATAGTGTATAATGTCAGTGGCCTATAGTGTGCAAAAATTAAAAAAAAAATAAGGAGCAATTTAAAGCATACATATAATATAACTACCCATAGGTACCTCCTACTATTAAATTATTTAAAAATAGTGTTTAATTTCATAAAATACTTAAGATAGGTATTTAATTCAAATTAATTTTGTTGTCTTTAGAAAATATATTTATCATGCCTTTTTTGTATCAGGGATGAAAATTGCTCTAATACCGCCGTACATTTTTCAGTACTTTCCTACAATACAAAAAATAATCAAAAAGTATACAATTGTTCTAATTATAATTGAAGGCTTCGTTCGCTTGCCAAATCGATTAACTCTATATTAATTTTTAACCGACTTCAAAAAAGAAGGAGGTTATCAATTCGTCTGAATGTTGCTTTTTTATGTATGTAGCCGCAGAACTCAGCTATTTCCGAACCGATTTTAAATTTTTTTCTTTATTTGAAAGGTTATGCTTTCAGGTTGGTCCAGTTTTAAAAACAGTTCATTATATTAAAAATTAAAGGGTGTCCCCATACAACATACATGTTTTATACGTGTATTAAGAACCGTAAAGGGCACCAAATTAAAATTAAAAAAAAAGCGTGTTGCTATAGCTCCCAACGGCAGAAATTAATAAAAAAAAATAAATTTAAAGGGTGTCCCCATAGGTGCCGTAATTTGACCTATATGTGCCTATCCGTTATAGACAAAACCTTGAAAATTTTACAGAATGTCGATTACTATGACCGTTATAATAAAATGTACAAATATTTAACATTTTAAATTAAAGGATGCTCCAATAGTTCATTTAATTTGATGTATATGGCCATACTTTTGAACAGTTGTACACAGACCGCTGCAATTTACAAAGAGCCTGTATTGCTAAGTCAGCTATAACAAAAAGTATACAATTTGAATTTGGAAATAAAAGGGTGTCCCAATAGTTAATGAAATTCTATGTATGTGGCTAAACTTTTGAACTGTTATAGACAGACAGCTGAAATTTTCAAGGAACCTGTATTCCAAAGTCCACTATAGCAAATATACAATTTGAATTTAGAAATTAAAGCGTGTCCCCATAACCGTTGAACCGTTAAACACAAACACCTGAAAATTAGGCAGAATGTCCACTACTTTCTCGGGTATAATAACAAGTATAAATATTTGGAATTATAATGTAAAGGGTGTCCCAATAGTTCATGTAATTTAATATATATGGCAAAACTTTTGAACCGTTATAGACAGACAGTTGAAATTCACAAATAATCTTTGTGACCAAGTCCTTTATAGCAACAGGTCTTTAATTTAAAATTGTAAATTAAAGGGTGTCCCAATAGGAAATGTTATTTGATATATATGACCCTATCTTTAAAACCGTTATACACAGATGCTTGAATGGTGTCCCCATACAAGACGGATGCTGGTCAAAATAGTTTAACTTTTGAACAGTAATAGGGAGAGGCTTGACATTCACATAGTCTTTACTTTTTTAACCTCTAATTTTGGCGCATATTTTATTTGGTTTAAATCTAATTCTTACAGATTACTTCTTACATTTTTAGTTTAGAATTGGTGCCCTTCTATCTGTTTTAAAGTCGTTTTTTTTTGCAAGAATTATTATATGTAATTTTTTTATTGTTTTTAAAGTTTTTTTTTTTTTTTAACAGTTAAATCAAATGAAGGCTTAAATCAAGGTATATTTTTTGTAGTGCAGAAGGGAGAAAGCAATAACACACATACAAACAAGCCTTCTCAATTTTCTTCTATGTTTTTTGACATTTCGAACTACAAAGCAACAACAAAATGCCATGTTGTTCCTGTATTGTTAAATTTATTATAGGGACGCCACTACCTAGTAAGATTAATATACCTTGGCTAAAATCTAGTTTACGGACACATCATAAAACTAAAAAAAAAAAATAGCCTATTATGTGTAAAATTTAATTTTAAGCAAAAAATGTTAAACAAAAAAAAATTGCGGGCTACCCTTAGTTTCGGAGTTACAGACCCCCAAAGTTTCTATGTAAAATGTATCTTATCACGGAATGAGGCAATATGGGTATCATTGGAATGGTACTTAAAATTAATATCCCACTAAAGTGAAATTAATAAAAAAAAATGGAAATGGCTATTTTTTTTTTAATTTGTATAATGTGTCCGTAAACTAGATTTGTACCGAAATGAATTGCTGTCATTTTGAAGATTCAAAATTTACTCATTATTATCAAAAAATACTTTAAACAAAAATATATTAATTAATTTATTTATTTAAGAATAAAAGAAACAATTCACTAACAATTTATAAAGTGGTGTTAACGGATTTGGCAATCGTCCTTATCCAGTAATGATAAAAAGGAAGGGCTAGTGTTTGAGTTCAAACAAGCTGATTAAGAGAAGCTCCTTAATGCACTAAAAATAGTACTTTTTTTATATAGATGATAGAAAAGGTACTTTTCCAGCTAGGGTAAACAAATAAATTACATATTCTTTTCCAAATATATATTTTTATTCCATGGTATCTTTATGATCCTCTTCTTTTGAAAGATTTTCTTTAATTTCACCTGTCCCTGTCTGCCAACGAACCTTGCAAACTAAATTTGATCATTTTTCAGTTTCCGATTTGGGTTTAAATTTTCTATGCATATAAAAATCAAATGACAGTGTACGTTTATTATGAGAAAAGTGGGTAGAGCCACGCCCATTAAATTTAAATAAGCTTGTCAAGTAGTTTTTTTCAACTATGCTATCAAAACGTTACCCATAATAAATTATTCTAAAAAACAAGAAATAGTGGGGCGGAGCCACGCCCATACAAAATAATTATTACGATATTCCAACGGTTCTATATAAAATTTGCACAAACTTGGATTTATTCTAACAATGCAGGGTTGTAAAAAGAAAAGTGGGCGTAAACACGCCCATACAATACATGTATGAATGTATATATATTTTTCTCTCTTAAATCGATTCTATTGAAACTTTACATTTATAATAAGAAAAGTGGGCGAAAACACACCAATTCAAACATATATTTTTAGTGTTCTTCTCTTCTTAAATCGATTCTATTGAAACTTTGCACTCAGATTGGATTATTCTGAAAATACAACAACTAATTACAAAAGTGGGCGATTTCTAACAAGTCTTTGAAATTTAAAATAAATATTTTTAATACTCCAAAAATATATTTTTTTCCTATTGTTGTTTTTTTTTTTTTATTTGGAGAAAAGGGTTTTATTTATTACTAGATATCATTGGTGCGCTTCGCTGCCCCCATTCCTCAAAAATACAAAAAAATAATTGGAAGCAAAAATATCGTCGCCATGCTTAAAGGCAGCTAGGAGAATATGCATTTCTTTATTGGTGTTAGTAAGAAATTGATAGTCGTATTACTCCTGAAGTACAGAACCGATTTAAATAAATTTAAGATTGTGCACATCTGTGTAGTAAAAGCTTTAAAAGCTTGATTATATCTGTGGCATTAAGGAATAAGTGCTTAAGTCGACTTAAGCAAAATTTAATTTAGTGGCACCTTTGAAATCTCCGTACTCCAAAGTACCAATGGGCAAAGTTTCAATTATTTTGTACCATTTTTGAAGAAGTTATAGCGAAATTTCTTTCTGCTTATCTTTTTTCAATGTCTAAACGCATTGGGAAAAAAGCTTAAGAAACTACAAGCTATTTTTCCAAATCAAAAAATCTTTTTTTCACAACTTATTAATTACAACGCCTGCGTACTTTTGGTAGATCTAAAATAATTTCCAAAACATACGTTTGACTTCAATGTGCGAAGTTTAAAGATCAGATATTTTTTTAAAAAATTCTTAAGTTTGAAATTGTTCTCCTACAAAACTTAAAAATCTGACTTAAGCACTTTTTCCTTTTTGCCACAGATATATCTACTGAGTTTATACAAGTTTGTAAATTGTGTTATAATTGTGAAAATGGAAGCAGATACAATTTGGGACAGCAATATACTTATGTACATTTGAATTGTAGAAAAAAAGTCCCAACACTAACTGCAACCCATATTTTTTAGACTGATTGTTTTTAAAAACTTTTATAGGTGCCTATAATAATGACAAGTAGCTTTGGTTTCACAAAAAGCTGGCTGGGGAGGTTTTGCTTTATTTTATTATATTTTTATTAAATATTTATATTATAGTTTTGAGAATTTTAATAATTAAGTTTTCTTGTCAGGTGCCCTAGGAGCCCTAAAAAGCAAAACTAAATTAATGACCTATCATCAGCCACCAGTATATTATATCTGTGTCTTCGTCAACATTTTTATTTTTCGTGATATATGTATGTATATATGTATGATATATGTATGTATGTATATGGGGTCGGGTAGGACCTATGAAGAAGCTCTCTTATAATACCCATATGTTATACCTTCATGAAACAAAATATTCAAATAACGCGAAATAAAATATGAAAATTTTGATTTTCGGAAAATATAAGGTTTTTTTCTACCCCCTAGACTTTTTTGTAGGCGCTGCCCTGAAATTGAAAATTACACTGTACAACATATACATTTTGGTTTTCAAAATTACTCGGTTCAGTCGTTTGATGCTGGTAGAGAAATCCGAAAAAAAATTACGTATGTCGGCGTTTTGAAAGATCACATCGGAATTTTATTTTAGAAGCGATTAAAGCTTCCCAGCTGTGGTCTGATAATGCAGCATATCGATATATAAAAGTATATTTACATCTGTGGTGTAGGGTATGTATATGAAAACTTTTGGTTTCGGAAAATATAGGATTTCCTTCTACCTCCTAGACTTTTTTAGGTGCTGCCCTTGAAAATTGAAAATTCCACTGTACAAAAATTTAATTTTTTTAAAATTACGGGGTTCGGACAATCGATTCTGGTAGAAAAGACAAAAAAAAAAATATAAGTGTGTCGGCGTTTTTAAGATCACATCGGAATTTAATATTAGGGACGGTTAAAGTTTCTAGCTGTGGCCTGTTCTTGCAGAAAATCAGTATATAAAAGTATGTTTTCTTTACATCTTAGGTTCGGAAACTTTGTAGAAAATGTTATGGCAAATATTTTTGTAGAACATTTTAACCCTCTAACTACCCCACCCACATAACCCCATTTTGTGGCTTTATTCTAACAAATCGCAACAAAAAAAAACCGAAAAAGGGAAAGGGTGGGTTTAAAAAGCTCTACATGTGTTCTGACATGTACCAAAAACCCGAAACAACACAAACACCTAAAATCAATTAAAATCAAAAAGGAAAATTTCACTGTTTTCGTAATCGCTCTACAAAGTCCAATATTATTTTAATATTTTTACCTAAAAATGTTATCCAAAATGTTCCACGATACTGGAAAATGTTTTTATCGAAGACGGAATTGAAGTCTTCGAGAAAAAATGAGAACGGCATTAAGGGCACGTTGCCCATAACAATAATTAGAAGTAGGGGAGATTAAAAAAGCAAGACATTTTAAAAGTGTAAGTCGGAAATGCCTATATTCTGGTTGGGAAATAGTTAATGTGGACTCTTCTTCAGTAGTAGAGCAAATCAATACGTTATAACAAGCGTTTTTATTGCACAATATTATTGTACAATTTTTTTTTAAATATATAAATGGTAGTTTAACTGTCAAACTCCGTATAAAAAAATCCCCTTAATATTTCCCTCTCCCTACTGACGACAGCTTATAAATATGCCTTGATTTTAACCGTTTGAGAATTAAAAAAAATATTAAAATCTTTTATTTTATTATATTTCCTTGACAGATAAAAATTTCGCATAAAAATGAATCCCATTAACGATGAAATGCCTACAAAAGTTTCAATAGATAAACAAAAACCACTTGATCTGGATAAGTCCAGCACAGAATTATCAAATATTTCTAACGAAAATTTTGAAAAAATTAAAACAGCAGAAAGTACAGTCGCAAACGATAAGTCTGAAAATGAGGAGCAGATAATAAACAATGTCGATCAAATAGAGAAAACAACAGAAATAGACGAAAATGTAAATATTCAAGAAAATAAGGATAAAGCGTTCGATGAGTTAAAAACCAATTCTGAAAACTTTAATACGACGAAAGAACAACAGAGCTCGGAAGACGATGAGAAGGAAAAAGATGTTAGTCAAGAAGATATAAGTAAAACTGAAAATTCTAAAGAACAAACAGATGCAATATTGAAAGATGATGATGATGATGATGAAGACGAAGTTGGTGATGATGATCTGAAAATTAATAGTGAAAATCAAAATGCAACGGAGGATTCAAACGACACGGCATGTGATGCCAATAAACCCGTTTTAGATGAAGAGTTTGAGGACTTTGATGAAGAAGTTGAAGATGTTGAAATACCGGGAGAAGAAGAGGTGGATGAAATTATAGTACCCGACGGAGCTGAAGCTGAAGATTTAACTGACGATAAAGATAATGAAGATGAAGATGAGACTGATAACAAATCCCTACATAGACATGTGGAAGATGAAGAGGGACGATCGAGAGATAGTGAAACCGAAGAAGAAAACCAAATTGATTCTCCTTTTCAGGAAGAGGAAGAAACAACTAAAAGCAGTGAGACTATAGAAAAGGATGAAGAATATAGTGACAAAAAATCGTTAAGTAACGATGTACAAGAAGACATTTCTTCAAAAGGCTCTGAAGACGGAGATGTTGAAACTTCACCCATCGATTGTGAACCAGAATTGGAAAACACTAATGATGAGGAGAACCCTTTGGAAGAACCCAAATCTAATGAACCTGCTCTGAACGAAGAAGATACTGCCAGTCAAGCAACATATGATCCATTAAATTGTACAGACAACAAGGAACAAGAACAAAATGATGACGAAGAAACCGATAATGGCAAAAATGTTGTAAATGAAAACTCTGAAAATGAAGTCACTAATGATGAGGAGGATGAGGAGAAAGATGCTGCCGCAAATTTAAATAATGCTATCAATGAAGACTGCGAAAAAGAAATTAATAACGATAAGGAGGATAAGGATGAGGACGAGGATGACGAGGACGACGAAGTACAGTTTGTTGAAACGCGTAACTCACCAATTTGTATAGAAGAATCTGATGAAGATGACAACAATGCCACAAGCACCACAACAGTATCAGCATCTAATAATTCGAATGATAATAAAAATGAAAGTGACAATAACAAACAAATCATAACTACAGCCACTGCAGCGGTAGCTGTACCAAAAAATTTAATTGTTACACGTACAAGTGCCAGAAAGTCAACAGCAAAACCCCAACAAAATCGTGAAACTGGCAACAGTAGTCCCGCTTTAAGGTCGCAAATGCAAAATAAAACCAATAAATCGGATTTTGTGCAAAAAGCATCTATTTTAAATAACCGCTCTTTTACTGGCATATCAACTCAACGCATTGTCGATTGTATTGAACTGTTGGACAGTTCTGATGATGAGTCACCAGCCGCGGCAAAAAGGACAACTCAGCTGCAAAAAACACCACAAAAACGTACGCTTTTGGCAGCTAAGGGGAATTATTATAAAAATAACAATAACAATAACAAACCTCCCAATAATGACACCAATCGTCTACCAAATAATTTTCCACCCCATGTCAGACAACAATTAAAGAAGCCCGAACCTTTACCTCTACCACCACCAACACCACAATCAAACTTTCTAAATGCCGTACAACTTCAGCCAGCCTCAGTGTCAGGCTCAAATCCTCCAGCATTTTCCGCCTTGCTCTCTAATAAAAGCGTTATTATACCAAACGCTTTTTACGGTAATCCGCCTAGCGTTCGAATCACTCCCGAGATGGAACAAGAACGACGTTATGCCCGATGGTTGGAGAATTTTCTTAACCAATTTTGTAAATCACAATTTGTAGCTACACATTCGTGCTTGGTGTTCTTACAAAGAGCCCTTAAATATAAGGATTTCGTGCGAATCAAAGCTTTGCGTGCCAACATGAACAGCCATGTCCAGAACAATGCCAACAGTCAAATAAACAGCCAACTAATGGCAGACCTTAGAACAATTTTCTTGAAAAACTCTAAGAAAATTACCAACTACGGCCGACGTTTTTGTGAAATGACATGTTCGGCGACGCCTGGCAAAGCAGTTGCTCTTATGGCTCATGCTATCAGCGGAAAGGTCACCCTGAAAACTTGTAGCATGGATTTACCAAAATCCACAAATGTTGCAAGTTCCTCCACAACCACATCCACATCATCGTCTTCGAATTCGTGTACAAACTCAGTAACGCGTAAGCGCCAGCTGGACGAGGATGAAGATGATGAATACACACCGGATAATTCAAAGTTGAAAACTAAAACTAAGCAACCATCGGAGAATGGTGACGAGGATAGCGGTGAAATGGGCGGCGGCGATGATCGGAAACGATCTTTGCGCACTAAACGCACAAAGCGCTTAGACAACAGTTTTAGCTATAATGAAGATGACTTATTGGCTGAGTATGAAATTGACGATGAGGACGATGAGAAGTTGGCCCAAGTCGAAATACAACGCAAAATCGAACAAAAACGTTTAGAGGCTCAAAAGCAAAGGCAACAACAAGTCAAATCGTTTGAAAGTGCATTTATACAAGCGTTTGCTAGAAGTATAGATGGACCAACTACTTCAGCAAAAACTGCAAAAAATGGTAAATATAGAAATTGTGTTGTTTTATTAGACGCGCAATAATAATTATATGTAACTTTTAATTTCTTTTAGCAACTATACAACGCGTGAGATTAAAAAATACTACAACAGCAACTGTAACTAGTATAAAACAGTACACAGCTCATAACGATGCTGAAGATCTACTACAAGCAACATGGATTGAAAATCTAGAAAACGATGAAACTCAGATAATATCTGATGATGATGAGCCCAAGGAACATCGTATTTATAAACAGCAGCAGCAACAGCAAGAACGCCAGCAGCAGGAGCAGGAGCAGGAGTTTTATCTACCCTCAACTAAATTAACCAACAAATACAATAAAATTACTAGAGCTTCGAAGAGAAGCCAAGATGAAATAATAACTGGCGATGATAACTATGATGAAAACAATTACCATGCAACTAATCCCTCGAATGTTAATGCACTTTACTGGCCGAAAAACACTGATCCACAAATGTATGTCAATGGCAAAAACAAAGATAAATGTGTAATTTGTAATCTAAACTGCCAGCGTTTGGTGCATCACTACGTTAACGAACATCGTGGCTGTGAAGTCTACAATTCCCGTCTCTCCCCATCCCAAATAAAACTCCTTAAGCAGGGCAGTTGTACCGTTTCCAATATCAGTCTATACAAAAATGGTCAGTTTCAGTACGAAGCTTTTTGCATATTTTGCCAAAAGAATTCACGTTTTATGCTGCCCTATTGGCATCAACATTTTACCATGCATACGGGAGAGTATGCTTATCGCTGTCTTGGCTGTGGCATACGCAAGCCAACAAGATCTCTACTTACGCAACATCAAGCCCAGGGATGCCCACAGGTGGGCAGCAATGTAGCACAAG
The DNA here is from genome assembly GCA_949628195.1 of Phasia obesa. Taxonomy (NCBI): domain Eukaryota; kingdom Metazoa; phylum Arthropoda; class Insecta; order Diptera; family Tachinidae; genus Phasia; species Phasia obesa. The sequence continues at coordinate 9,533,787 of OX451218.1, forward strand.
ATTTTTCATACGACTCAAAATCGTTGCAAATTGAAGCGAAGATTTGTAGTATTTGCAATTATGTACAATTGCATCGCAGTAACATAGCGAAACATTTGCATACCCAGCATAATATTAAACAAATTTTACCCAAACATATACAAACAATAGTGCTTTTGAAGGCACCACCAACAGCCTTGCCGGCCATATCTTCATCTTTATCACAACAAAACTCTTCGGCCACATTTCCGGTAGCTGGCGCTATTAGACATTTTAATAGCCAGCCCCCCTCCTCCTCCTCCTCATCTTCGTACGCTTCCAACACGTATGTCATTGATGAAGAAGACAATGCGTTTACCTGTGAGGAAATAGTGCCAGAAGAATCACAGCCACCAACAACAAATACTGAAAATCATTACTACAACTATATACCGCCCTATATGCAAGCGGCCGTAAATTCGGGTAATTTTACATTCGAAAATGTTGAAGCCGGCGAAGATATATCGTTTATGATTTGTGGAATGTTGGATGTACAAATGGATACTGAAGCAAATTAGTTTTTTTATTTTTTTTTTTTGTTCTTTTGGATTCTTGACAAACTAAAACAAAATAAAATCAATCAACAACCACAACAAAAAGTGACTTTATCAAATTAATTCCTAAGGGTTCATGTAGTTTTATACATTTTCCTCTAGCAATGTATGTAATTTATAACTTACGTCTTAATAATTTAAAAATATTGAAATATTAAAATTCGAAGAAAAAAACAAACAAACAAACAAATCACATCACATCATAAACAACATCAATTATATAATTAGAGTATAAAGTACATACAGAGACAACATAACTAATTATACTCGTACGCATTCTGCGCAAATGCAGTGTTAATGACCGAAAATATAAGTGGAGTCTTTTTTTAAGTTTATCATAAAATAAAATAGTTTAACAAACTGTTAGAATTATATCAACTACAATAATATAAATAATAATAATACTAATATTGATATTGATAACAGTGTTTTATTCAATGACTATTTTCAATAAAGACAATTAATTGTTTATCTTTTTTTATATTTAAAAAATAATGCTTAAAATTAAAAACAAACGAAAAAAAAATAAAGGAAGTTTAAGTAAAATTCATGAACTTTTATGTAACAAAAGCCCAAAAATAGTAGACGAATCAAAATGTTTGCAACTGCTTAAAAGTTAATAGAAAAGCGCTGGGCAATTTAAAAAAAAAAGATAATTCTTGCAAAAAAACCGACTTCAAAACAGATAGAAGGGCACCAATTCTAAACTAAAAATATAAGAAGTAATCTGTAAGAATTAGATTTAAACCAAATAAAATATGCGCCAAAATTAGAGGTTAAACAAGTAAAGACTATGTAAATGTCAAGCCTCTCCCTCTTACTGTTCAAAAGTTAAGCTATTTTCACCAGCATTCGTCTTTTATGGGGACACCATTCAAGCCTCTGTGTATAACGGTTTCAAAGATAGGGTCACATAGATCAAATAACATCTCATATTGGGACACCCTTTAATTTACAATTTTAAATTAAAGACCTGTTGTTATAAAGGACTTGGTCACAAAGATTCTTTGTAAATTTCAACTGTCTGTCTATTACGGTTCAAAAGTTTGGCCATATATATCAAATTACATGAACTATTGGGACACCCTTTACATTATAATTCCAAATATTTATACTTGTTATTATGCCAGAGAAAATAGTGGACATTCTGCCTAATTTTGTATTTTACGGTTCAAGAGATAGGGCCATATAGATCAAATTACATAATTTATGGGGACACCCTTTAATTTCTAAATTCAAAATATATATTTGCTATAGTAGACTTTGGAATACAGGCTCCTTGAAAATTTCAGCTGTCTGTCTATAACAGTTCAAAAGTTTGGCCACATACATAGAATTACATTAACTATTGGGACACCCTTTTATTTCCAAATTCAAATTTTATACTTTTTGTTATAGCTGACTTAGCAATACAGGTTCTTTGTAAATTTCAGCGGTTTTTGAACAACTGTTCAAAAGTATACATCAAATTAAATGAACTATTGGAGCACACTTTAATTTAAAATTTTGAATATTTATACATTTAATTATAACGGTCATACTAATCGACATTCTGTAAAATTTTCAAGGTTTTGTCTATAACGGTTCAAAAGATACTAACCCCTGGGTTATAGTCACTGAGCTAAACTTCGGCAAGGTACCCATAGTAGTACTTCCGAACAGGGATGATTGTTTAGAATCCGTTAAACTGTACAGAATGTGGGCGGATTTTACAGAATGTGGGCGCTGTTGTAGGAGTTCAGATTCTATATACACTGTACGTTGGCAGCTAAGCGGCGTTTAAAGATCTTACTATTATTTTTTTAATCTTTTTTTCGGTTTTAATTTTTCTGTTTTGCTTTTTTTGTTAGATAAATATTACACAGCGACAGGTACATTACAAGGAGTGGATACAGATCTCGGGGGATCAATAACACTCTGCTAGGGACGATTTTTGTGTTTATTTAGGTTGGTAAGGGTTTTCTGCTTTGATTTGTATTAAATGCCTTTATAGAAAACAATACATATAGAGGTAGCCAATAGACCCACAGGGTGCCTACTGGTAACCAGGAGCAGTCAATAGGCCCGTTGGGGGGATCAATTTGGGGAAATTTTTTAAACGATTTTTTTTTTGCTTTAGTCTGATTATTCCAACGCAATATAGATTGCAGGAAGTTACAAATTTTTACCCAAAATATTTAAAAAAAAATTTTAACATTTTACAAAAAAATTTATAAAAATTTTACAAAAAATTTTTTTAAAAAGTTTGTCAAAAAATTTTACAAAAAGTTATGCATAAAATTTTTACAAATAATTTTGAAAAAAAATTAAGAAAAATTTTTTAATAAATATTTTTCCAAAAATTTTTTTAAAAAATTCTCCAAAAAGAATTAAAAAAAATTGTTCAAACAGAAGAGGGTAACACAATATATAGCATTACAATAGTGAAGCGTATGAAAGATTCGGTGAATATAGCACTCTTACTTGTTTTTTTTTTTTTAATTTCACTTCCATGCCCTATTCCCGCTTTTTAACTGTTTATGACCCGCTTTTTGATAAAAACCGTCTGGTCACATTAGATATGTATGTCCATGTTATCGTGAATATTTGGTTATTAAAATATTTGAAACACCTTTTACAATAATTTTTAGAATTTTAGAATTTTATCCGGAGATGGATACTTTTATATAAAGTAGTTTTCATCAATTTTCACTTAAGCAACAGATAAAAAAAATACAATCGGTGCATGTTGGTTCCGGTTGCACAAGCTCCCATTTTCTGTGTACACCCGGCTCACATTTGTTCCGTTCAACATCCTATTTATAAATAAAATATTTGTTCACTTACCTTCCATTTGTAAACCAAAATGTATTCCATCTTGCTGGCACTGTCGAAAATTCCGATGTACTTCTGTTAAAGGCAAACTATAATCGACAATATGACATTTTACGAATTTATCTTCCTGCAAATCATTATGCATTGATGTTAATTGTTGCATATTTAAATCCAATAATACAATGACGCCTTCTTCGCTACCTACAGCGAGACAACCATCGAAATTTTGCAACAGACTGTGACGACAAGCGGACGAGTCCATGAAACGAGCACAGGTCAGGTGTAAGCTTAATTCGACACATTTCAAAACGCTACTTAACTCTATTGAGTATACAGCTACATAACTACAGCCGCCACCCGGCCCACGAAAGCTTTCTAAAACTACGGCCAACAACATTGCTGCCGGATTATTTGGCAATAACTCTTCCACGCATTTAATGCAGCAACTTTCATAGCCACGGGTCTCACAAAACTCATAACTTGAAATGGTTTGGCCATTGCGCAATGAAACAATGTGTAGCACTGAATTTCTGGCCAGCCAGGCCCATTCTCCATGACGTAAAATACCGCCTAGTTTTTTACCTTCATAACAAAAATGATATATATTAATTTCCATACAAAAAATTATAAGAAAACTCCATTAAACTAACCAATAAACGATTCAACATCTGGTGATTGAGGGGGGCTGGTTAACGGCACATACGGTAAATCTGAAAACTTTACAGTGTGCCGGCCATCAACTTCAATGTCGTGCCACTCCATAACGTAAATTACAATAACCAACACAGATTAGCTTATAAAATTTAAAAACGTTTACGAGTTAATGTAGATATCTATTGACAAATTTTTGTGATTATTTATTTATTGCTTTAATTAATTTTCACGTTTCGCGGCGCACTCATTTATGTTTTTCTATAATTTCACGTGGGGTATGTTCAGTTTTGGGAGATTATTTTACTCTTCCTCTTTGCAAGTTTCTATTAAACTCTCTGTTTGAAATAATTATAAAATATTGATATTAATTTATTCATATATTCATATATTTTAAATAAAATAGTTGGTCTGATAATATTTTTGAAAATAAAATGTGTGAAATTTTTTAAATTGTATTATTGTTGTATCAAATGAAAACTTTAAAGATGTAGTAAACAGCTGATTAATATGTATGGGTAATTTTAGAACTTAAACGTCAAACTCAATACAAATATATAAATTCAATGTCAAATATAGCTAAACCCCCGTCTTCATTTGCTATCAACTTGTCTTAACAAAAGTCAAACTTCTTGTAAAAAAAACAGTATTTATTGAAAATAATGATTTTTTTTATATGAAGTTTGACTCTTGCTAAGACATGTTAATGACTAATGGGGTAATGCGATTACCTGTTAAATAAATATACCTTGCTCTTACTAGTGTCTCCTTTTAACGTCATTATCATGACAAAATTTTATCAGATATAGACTTTTCTTATTAGTGTAATTACAACGTCAAGACAATTTTGACAAACCTCTAGCTCAGACAACTTTGTCTTGACAATAAACGTCAAGCATTAGTGATAGGTGGCGAATAATTGTTTATGTTCATGTTCTGATTGAACATCAATGTTCCATCAGAATGCTTATACCAAATCAGAGAGTATGGTTGATCAACAGATCTCGCTGTTTGAAAATAAAAATTTTAAACTAAAACGCTATTGTCATGTTATAAAAGAGCTTTTACCCCCCGTCTACATTACCCCGTCGCCATTAGACATTAACATGTCTTAACAAAAGTCAATCTTCATATAAAAGAACATTATTTTTAATACTATTTTTTGTTTTGTATGAAGTTTGACTTTTGTTAAGACATGTTAATGACTAATGTAGACGGGGGCTTAGACATAAGACTGTCCATGTAAATGTTTTATCTACGTCTTAACATGGTTGTTAAAACATTTGTTACAAAAGCTGTTTTATAACTTTACAATGTTGCTGTTGTTAAATTATAGTTTGACAGTTTTATTTTCAAACAGTGCCATCTATTGTTCAACCGTAGTAATACTATCTGCTGTTTCTTTTGTATTGAGAGTAAAAATAATTTTTAATTTAAAAAAATACATTTAAAAAATCAATTCATGTTTTTCTTTATGTATTTTTTTTTTTTAGATTTATGTGCTGTTTATGTAACTCAATTGAACAAAACGTCTAGAAAAAATTGTATAGGAATAACTCCAAAAATTTTGTGCTTTTCATACAAATTTCCTAGATGATTTTTTCAATTGGGTTACATAAACAGCACATTAGACTTTAAAATATTTATTCATTGACACATTTATTCTTAAATATAATTAAGTTATAAAATAAGAAATTTGACCGTTTATAATGCATAGATTTTTTTCAGTGCAAAAGCAAAAATACATACCCATTTTAAAAATTCTCTGGTTGGGTGTCTTTGCTTTGGTTACCAACAAAACATAAAAAGTAAGCAACTCTATTTCAAATAGATTTTTCTACTTTACATACCTATTAAAACACATTGAAAATAGTAAAAAAGAGAGATAAGAATCTCAAACAACAATTTTCATTTACGTTCCTTTAAAGTACGGTTTAACTAATTCTACTTACACTATTTAAAATTTTAATTTCAGCCATTTTTTCTATGTGTAAGCATTTGCTCTTATCAACACTGCTCCAGTGAACATACCCGTTAAAAATAAACAACAAAATCGCCGGCATATGATAGTATTGCCGAAATCAATTTTTGCACAATTTTTATTTTTACTTCAAAAATCTCAGTTTGTATTTTCGAAGTTTAATATCCTTTTTTGTGACAACTTGATGATAATAGAAAATAATTAAATAAATAATTTAATGAAAATAAAAAAACTTTATTTTTAAAACAGTGATATTTTTATAAAATTGGCAACCCTTGATTAAACTTCATTTTCTAGGAGCAAGACAATTTGCTACACACATTTTTTGCTGTTCTTTAGTTGGTGTTTTTAATTAAAAATTTATGCAAGAAAATTTTTCTATAAAATTTTTAATTGATAAATAAAAAGAATAAGCCACTGTTTGTAGATAAATAATAAAAAACTTAATAATAACTGTTGAAAATTTGACATTGAATAAAAGCAGTTTAAAAATAAGAAGAGCAAGCATATCACCACTACAATACGGCAGCACGCGTTCTTATTTGTTTGCAATATTATCGAAAACTGTTGAAATTGCATTATTTGTGTAACCCAGAGGAAAGTAAAAAAAAAAAAAATCGAAGAATTAGGAGATGGCACAACATACTACTGTTTCTGCTTTGGCAGACGAGTTGTCGAAAGCAGTAGAGTTGATTATGCATCCACAGACGACACAACAAGCACGCATGGAGGCATACATGGCATGTGAACGATTTAAGGAAGAAAGTCCCCTTTGTGCTCAAGTAGGTTTATTTCTTGCCAGCGACCAGTACACACAAAATGTAAAACATTTTGGACTTCAACTGATGGAGTATACCATTAAGTTCAAATGGAATTGTATATCACAAGAAGAAAAACTTTTTATCAAAGAACACGCCATGAAACTTTTGCTAATGGGCGTAGGACCAGCTGAAGATCGTTCACTTTCTCATCTAAAAGATGCAGTCTCACGTATTATAGTGGAAATGATTAAAAGAGAATGGCCACAACAATGGACCACTTTGCTTGTTGAATTGTCGGATGCCTGCACTAAAGGAGAAGCTCAAACGGAGTTAGTGTTGTTGGTATTTTTGCGTCTTGTTGAAGACGTGGCACTTTTACAGACAATTGAATCTAATCAGAGGCGAAAGGATATGTATCAGGCTTTGACCAACAATATGAATGATATATTTGAATTCTTCTTACGTCTCATTGAACTACATGTGACTTCATTTCGTGAAGCCACAGGACAAGGGATTTTTCAAAAAGCCAGTGCTCACAGTCGAGTTGTCGAGGTCGTCTTGCTAACATTGACTGGTTTTGTGGAATGGGTCTCTATTAATCATATAACCTGCAATAATGGAAAACTATTGCAAATCTTGTGTATTCTATTGAATGATAGGGCTTTCCAGTGCAAGGCTGCAGAGTGTCTGTCGCAAATAACAAATCGTAAGGGCCAGGTTAAAGAACGCAAACCTTTGCTACTTCTTTTTGGCGAGGAACCAATGCGCTACATATTTTCGGCATCACAAATGGTACCCACAGATAGCAGCGTTGCAAGTTTAGATCAAAATCATCAATTTTTAAAAAAGTTAGTGCAAGTACTCGGTGGTATGGCACAACAGCTGGTTATGTTGTGGGGAAAAGAAGACGGGGCCATACAGAGACCACCACATCTGGAGATATTTTTGGAGTGTTTGCTATATCTTGTGCGCCATTCATCGCTAAATGTGGCCCATGGTGCTGCTTTAATATGGACTGTTCTGTTAAAACATGAAGCCCCTTCCAAGGATGCCGGGTTAGTTGCATACATTCCAAAAATTATAGATGCTGTTGCTCCTCGCATCATTAAGACACCTTACCCAACAGCCCGTTGCTTAACTGGAGGAGGCCCAAACGCTGGCACGACAGCCTCATATATCTGTCTGGAGTATGATTCTGAAGAAGAATTTGCTGTTTTCTTTTATAGATGCCGCACAGACTTCCTTGAAATATTTCGACAGTCCACATTAGTTCAACCGCTAGTAACGTTTGCATATTGTGAGCAATGGCTGAATCTACGTTTGTCGAAAGCTCATTCAGAACGGGGAAATATACAGTGCAGTGTTCTGGATTCCAGCTATTTAGAGTGGGAAGCCCTAGTTTCGGTGCTTGATGGTGTTCTTAGTCGCATTTTAATGGTAGCGGAACGTCCTTCTGTGCAGACTGGTCTGCGATTGTTAGAAGACTGTTTGAAACTAGAGACTGATAATCCGTTGACTCTTTCCATTCTTCTGTCGTGTATCTCGGCTCTATTCGTTTTTCTTAGCATGTCGTCCTGCCAAATTACGCCCAATAATTGTGTCGCCATGAGTGGAGTTTCGCTGTTGCCAAGAGTCTTGGAGAAAATATTTAATGCTTTGATATTTCGAGATCCCAACGATCCCACCCCATCATCTCAACAGCCGTTGACACCGAGAATTCAGGCTTGCAAAAATCTTCGTCGTCATGCCGCTTCCCTTATAGTGAAATTAGGACATAAGTATCCTCTTCTATTGTTACCCGTTTTTGATCAAATCAACAACCACATTAAGTCGCTGTTTCAACAGCCTCAACATTCCATCAGTAAAATGGATCGCATTACGTTGCAAGAGGCCTTACTTCTCATCTCCAACCACTTTTGCGACTATGAACGGCAATACGCATTTATAGGGGAGATAATGCGCGATAGTTTGCCTCATTGGTCAGCATTTTCGCACGTGTTTAAGTCGTCCCTAGACTTTATGCATTTTGTTGGTTTGGACCAAGCTCCCATATACCCCATCGAGAACGACCCCTGTGGTCCTAATCGTAGCACTCTTATCGATGCTTTGTACATTGTTTTGGGTGTGATCAAACGCTGCACCTGGCCTGATGATCCTGATCGAGCATCAAGAGGTGGTTTTGTGGTCGGCTTTACAGAATTGGGCAATCCCATATGTCGTAATCCCGCTTCGCCGCATGTCATACCATTGTTGCCCCATATCTTGTCGCTACTACGTGTTTTGAATGAGCTTTTCAAACAGGAGGCTGTTAATGGACTGTCAGAAGGATATCGCAATATACACACAATGCTGGAACATGAAAAGAAAGTGTTAATGGGAGTATGCGCTGTGCCTGCAGATCCTTTAGATCCTTCGGTCAAGAAACCTCCAAGTCCATTTGATAAAATGCAGCAATTTATGACACTACTCTACGAGGGATGTTACCATATGATGGGCTCAGCTGGGCCTTCACTAGGTCGTGATCTCTATCAACTGGAAGGTGTAGCAGATGCACTAATTAATAGCGCTTTTACGTGCTTAGATGATTTGCCAGATTACCGACTGCGTCCTATTGTACGAGTATTTTTCAAGCCGTTTGTTTATTCCTGCCCGCCTGCATTCTACGACACTGTCTTATTGCCCATTTTTGCACATTTATCACCCATTATGTTTAATCGACTAACTGCTCGATGGGTTTATATTACTTCTCTTTACGAGTCGGGACAGCTAAATGACGAAGAACAATCCAACGATACTCAGGAAGTACTTGAAGACATGTTAAATCGTACTTTAACAAGAGAATACTTGGACGTCCTGAAAGTTGCTTTAGTGGGAGGACAAATTGGACCTGATAATAGCACTGCCAACAATGCCACAGCCACATCTAATCTACCTTCAGATGTGACTATGGATGCTGAAGAACATTCCATGGACGGTGTAGCGCATACTAGGGCTGCTCAAGCCGCATTACTTTCCGACATTATCAGTGACTTAGGTGCCAAACTGCTGCGCAATCCAGCTACTACTAATTATATATTGATGACTCTACTCGGTGCACTTTCTTGGAACGATGGCACATGCAATCTAAAAGCGGTAAATGTTTCTGCTCCAGTCATGCGTTTTTTGGCAGCTGAACAGTTAATGGATGCGAACAAGGCTGTTGCAGCATTTACATCCGTTTTGCGCGGCCTTCAAGTGCACGGCCAACATGAAGCTAATCAGGCTGGTCTTATTACTTTGGGTGTGCAGTTTTATGAACTCTTACGTCCCAAATTTCCAACACTTTCCGAAGTACTACAAAGTATTCCGAATGTTTCGTCGTCCGATGTGCAAAAGTTTGATGAAAAAATTGCCGTCGCCCCCGTCAAGGGAAATAAAGTGGATAAGGCTAAAAAGGATTTGTTTAAAAAACTAACTGCACCCCTGGTTGGCCGTAGCATTAATCAGTTATTTCGTCACGAAATTAAAATAGCAAATTTGCCACCGATGTCATCGCAAAAATTGAAAAATCCTTCCACCGATTTAATAGATACAAATCAAAATTCCGGTATTACCAATCTATTCCAAACTCCAAACCATAAATGACGGCCGTTGTAAAATATATATATATAAATTTTATATGTGAGTATTTGTTGCATTATTATTTCTATGTAGTGATGGATATTTTTTTATTTAATTTAAATCTTGCGGTAATAATATTGAACAATTCTGGAGTGACCGACGCTCAAGTTTACCATACCTCATAGAATCAGATATTTTTATGGATATAGGGATTACGTAAAGAATAAAATATCAAAGTTTATTCGAATCGAAAAAATTATTATTTTCGGTTTGGGTTGTCAAGTAAACTACCCCTTCCCGACTATGCCTAAAAACTATACTGCTCTTCATCTCCATATACCAAAGGCACATACTGAGTTTCATTTTGACAATTAAAAACTTCATAATTTTACATTAAATCCTTAAAAGGATTTAATGTAAAAGTATGATAGTGTGGCTTAGAAATGTATGTGTGTGACATATTTTTTGATTTGATAATATTTTGAAAAAATTCATAAAATATTGTTTTTCCATGCGATCAGAGTTGCAAAAATTTGTTTTGTATGACAGTGTGGCATCTACAACGCCGTTTTGAAACGATTTTTAAAGTAGGACAGAATTCTGTCAGATTTTTGGTTGATTAAATCGTACGATTGTGTAGGATAGTGAAGCTTGGACTTTACCAGCAATCTCCTTGTGAAATAATTTGAAAATTTGTTATTATTAAATTATTATTGAAGTAAAGTCGAAAATATTATATTTATACATATGTATGTCAGCTGCGTGAAAAGTATTATCGTAAAATTTTACAAGATAAATTATTGGTAAAGAGAATAACTAAGGAATTAGGTGCATAAGACATACTTGTAGACTTGTAGAAAAGTACCGTTAGATTTTCAAAACAGTGATTAATAATTTGATATTGCAATTATGTTTTAATTATATGACCAGCACTGTAAAGTACGTATATGTACATATTAAACGTGAGCGCAAGAAGTTTTAAAATGTACAGTATTGCATGTTTTTGAATCGCAAATATTGATTGTATGTGTAGTGGAATATTACTAAACAGTAAATACAGAGAACAAGAGAGCAAACAGTGCAAAAATCAGTGCACCTCATTTGAGCGGACAGTTTTATCAAGTGTACAATAAATATGCTGAGCATTTCGTATTGTTCACTAGTTCATTTTACTTAAATTTTCTTGAGAGTAAAATCTCTGATTATTGAGAGAAAAAATTAAATTAGATTTTTTTATTCATCAATAAAAGTTAAAAAAATTCAAGCTACTACAGTTTCGGGAATGAGAACAAATGAAACAAAAACTTATGAATAATAAAAAAAGTATTAGGTTTGTTCGAATGCCTGATATTTTTACTATTTTTGATATTTTTATAATTTTTTTAATTAAAAGTCGTTCGAATATTCAAAAAAAAATTCAAAAGTAGTAAGAAATTCAAGAGAATTTATTTGAAAAATTTGAAAAAAATTTCTTCGAGCAAAAATAGTAAAATGAAAAATTGTTTGTGTTTTTAATTTTTGTTTTCGTAATTCAATTTTTTTCAAATGAAATTTTTTGAATTGTATGAAAGGAAGTTGATTTTTACTATTTTCCGTTTTTGTGAATTTTTCATGAAAGTTTTTATTTTGAGAATATTTTTTAAATTTCTCTGTTTTTACTAGTTTTGCACTCGAACAAACCTATTGATTAAAACTAAAAATATTAATAATAATAAAAAAAAAAATGATTTGAAATTACAGTTCTTTTTCTAAAACGTGATTAATACATTTTTCATCAATATTTGAATGTAGAAACATAATTTAATGTACATATACATTTATTATAATAATTAATACTTACATCTATACCCATAATGAAATAAACATATGCATGTACTTTCTGGATATTAAATTAATTTTTTCTATTTTCAACCACTCAACGCGCGAATTAATATAAAATAAAATACAAAGTACAAATGCTTGCTTTTAACATCATACATTTACATACATGTTGTCTGTTATAACATTATTTCATATCAAGAGACACTATTGAAACAAATTATTCACTACTGAAATTTTATTTAAAACAACAACAAATATTGCATTGGTTGGAAGAAGAGCAAATGCTATTGTATGTTTTTATTTAAGAGCACAGCAATATTTGTGTACACATGAAATCAAGTGCAAGGAAAAAGAGACTAATTCATTATTGAACATTATGAAGTTAGTCTAACAAGACGTTTTATGCTTACGTTTAGTACATATGTAGATAGATATCGTCGCGTTTATTCTTAAACCACGTAAGCGACATTTTTTCGAAATTGACTTTTTTGGTTTTTATGGTAGAAAATAACATTTGCCACCAGACTACATTCTCATCTTAACAATTTTGTATGAAAAATAAATAAATCCATTTTCAAAACCTCGTAAGCGCCATACAAATGACATTTGCATGCAAAATATAATGGTTTTTATATTTCAAGTTGGAAATGTTAAAGACTCAACCACTAAATTTTTTGTATTTAAGATTAAAAAAATCATGAAAGTTGCAGGCCAATTGGAGCATTTTTAGTAAAGTTAAAAGTTTTTTTTTTTTTGATAAATACAAAAATAAATGTTTATTTACACACAGAAATTTGCAATTTGCTGTTTGCCCCAAAACCACGTAAGCGACAGATTTGGCTACAATTAATTTTAAGTAACAAATTAAAAAAAAAAGTTTCTATACCCTTCAGAGAGTCGCACAGCCATGTTTTGCAAAAAAAAAAATATTTTAAAACCCATATTAAAGAAGTTATTAAGTTTTTTTCTTTTTCTGAAAAACGACTTCTTGGCGCTTACGTGGTTTGAGAATAAACGCGACGATATACCTATTTGAACATTAACTTAGATTAATGCGAGTATATTTTAATAAAATTGATAATTGTTTTCTATATTTTTTCAGATTAATGTAATGTAATAAATAATTTTATTATATGAAATAGGTATGAATTGTGCTTAAAATGTACAAAACGTTAGTTAAATCATATGCAGCGTATATGAAATAATTCGAATAAGTATGGACTTGCAACGCACTACAACAATCTAAAAATTCCTGTGTAAAACTCCTAACGCAAAGAAGTGTCATTATACTTTTCTTCTGGGGCTAGACTGATTGGGGATAGTTATAATGAGCTTAAACATCATCATGATCTATTATTTAGTTATTTTTTTTTATACAATTTTAAGTAATTTTTATTAACAGTTTTCAGTTTTCATTCTTATGTTATGTTTGATGCAGGTGATGAAAATTATTTTCAAATGATAGAACGTTTTTTTTAAACAAAAAAAAAATGAAAATAAAAATCGAAAAATATATACATACATATGTAATTATAAAATTATAAAATAATCTAATAATACTTGTTATATATGTTTTGAAACTATTATGTTTTTGATTTATGTATATGATTAAAAACAAATGTTAAATAAAAACTTTATTTATTTTTTATATATTATTAGTTATTCGAGTTAAAAAAAAAACAAATTGAACACACATACATATGTACGTGCAGGTTACACTTAACTGTTTTATGGATTAAACAAGAGTAGAAAACTTTGATTTTTTTTTTCATGTGGTTTGAGAATATGTCTTTCTGTCAAACTATACTTTCCAAGGCATATTTATCTGGTAGCCTTACAACGAATAGAAAATATTAAGGCGAAAATTTTGATTTTTTTTTTATATAAAATTGTAAGTTTAACTGTCAAAATCCATATTAAAAAAAAAAAAAAAAAAAATTGCGCCTTAATATTTCCCCTTCATAGTGATAAATGTGCCTTGATGCTTTCAAAAAATTAATAATAGTTTTTTAACTCTCTTCAAAATATTTACATTTAACTTTTAAGTGTTATCTGCCATACGATTATATAAATCAATAATTTCTTTCAAAAGGAAATTGTTTTACAAATTTATTAAATAGAATTATTTTATAATGAATGAGCAAACAATTGAATATTTAAATTATGTATATTTAACAATAAGATTTTTTTATTATTATTTATGAAATTTTAAATCAAATAAAAAACGAAAATAAATTTAAACAAAATTATGAAGTAAAAAAATCACTTTATGGTTTAATTTATTTTTCAAGATATTAAAATAAGAAAAATAAAAAATTAAGGCGAATTTAAAAACTATTAAAATTATTCTCATAAATGGCATTTTTGGGGGCTGTTTCTTTTAATTCCAGGCATATCCCCTAAATCCAAATCTCAAAATCCCTATAAAAAATATAAATTATAGCGAAAATGGCTGAATTTGTTCATGCAATCACATAGTAGGTTAGGTTAAGGAGGCAGTTTATAGAGGAGGAGAAGAAATCAATCAGAAAAAGAGAAGTGGAAGAAAAATAGCTCACTTGGGTCGTTTATGTTGGTCCCTTTGTGATACCTGCAGATAAGAGGAGGAATATAAAGAAAAGATAGAGAACAAAGATCAGGGTCATTATAGACTGAGGAAGAAAATTAGAGACAGAAGTGGGTAGACGGTCATAAATTACATAGTAATGTAACCAAAAAAAAAAACAGGAATTCACACAAAACTCGAAAGTTTAACCAGAAAATGAAAAATTGGAAAAAAAAATTAAATAAATGCTAATTGACGATTTAATTAAATTTCTGAAAATAATGAAACCAAAAAACAGGAATTCACACAAAACTCGAAAGTTTAACCAGCAAATAAAAACTTGGAAAAAAATGAAATAAATGCTAATTGACGATTTAATTAAATTTCTGAAAATATTTAAGAAAATTCAAGAAAAACTTTTCATTTTACAAATGAAATAAGTAAAACAACCGGTTTGCGAATTCTTAATTCGCTCATTTTAAAATCAGGTTAAAACAAATCAGGTTTGCGAAAGCCTGAAAGACTACTCCCAAAAAGGGGAAATCTTTTTAATTTATGTTGCCTGAGCCGGTCAATTATAGACCTGCCGCCGCTAAAAAATTATGTGACTACTTTGTGTGTTTTGCATTGTGTTCGAAAGAGGGAGTTCCCGTTCCTTTTTCATTTCTGGCAGTGTTGTTAATTGCAAACCAAAAATTTTTGACGTAAAAATGGTAATTCAAAAATTGAATGTTAAAATTTTCTCATAGAAGGACGTTAAAACAATTTTTTAATTTGTGAAAAATAATATTAAATAATATTTCACCTTCTAATTCAACTTTATTAGCCATATTCATATTAAATAAATAATAATTCATCATACAAAATTTGTTCTTAAAGCAGGGACCATAAATAACAGTTATCAAAAAAATTAAACTCAAAAACTCTTTCAGAATCTATGGTGATCTGAAAAAATCGATCTCTACTCCATAGTTAAGAGTTATTTTTTCAACGGAAAAATAAAAGTTCAAATGAAACTCTTAAAAATAGAGTTTTATATTTTCGTCATAAAATAAAACTTTTTTGAATACATAGTTTTCTTTTTTCCGTCAGAAAATAAAACTCATTTTGTTTATTTACATAATTTTTATTGTGGACAGATTTGAAGGGAGGCTGCTCGATACAAATTTAAGGGCATATAATGCTCTTTCCATGCTTCCCTGCGGTGGTGACTCTCAGAGCAAAAATTATCAATTTCCAAGAAAACTTTTTTTCAACCTCATAGTCATTTTCTTCGCTTTCTTGTTCTGCTCTAAAAGCGATGTATGACATGTATCGCAAAATTGCGTTGTAAATGGGAAAACATCCGGTGAAGATCGTTAATCAAACAATAACAAATTAAAAAACCTACATTATTTTAATGACGATTTATTTAATTAAAATTCAATGTGATTGCATTAAATTATTGTATTAAAATTATTTTTTTAAAACTTTCATTTGAGTTTTTTATTTTTACATTCAAAATAATTGTTTTAGATGGATTTTTTTATTTAATTCTCAAAATAACTGTTATAAAATAATTTTTTTAAAACGATAACTGTTATTTACGGTCCCTTTCTTAAATACATTTCAAGTAAGTTTATTTTTTATGAATACCAAATATACTAATGAGAAATAGCGTCTGCCTTGACTGTCCTTAACAATTAATTGTTACGACGATGATTTCATCTGTTATGTAAAAAAAGTTTTTATTATTTTCTTGACCACAACTTATTCAAGGTTTAAGTTTAGAAAATGAAGAATCGATGAACAATAAAGTCAAAATATTGTATTAGAGGTTTGCTATCCAAGTGCAGTCATCCCCCTTATAACACGGTGAATTGGTTCCGCGTTAAAGGAAATCGCGTTATGCGATTATTCTCATATAACTAGTTGTTTTTTTTACTATACAAAAACTGGGAACATAAATTCAATAAAATAATTAAATTTAATTTTATAGCAACACAATTAACACAATGTGCAAATTACTTATCATTCTATTTTGTAGTACATAAATATAATGTGAAAATCCTCGCGTTATATGGGAAGGAACCCGCGTTGTAAAAGGGACTGAAATCGCGTAATATGAAAATGCGTTGTAAGAGTACCGTGTGCTAAGGGGGTCTACTGTAGTTAAAAACAAATAAGAGCGCTATATTTGGACATGCCGAATCTTATGCATATGGTAAATATTGTGTTATCCTCTTATATTTATTTGAAAATTAGCTTAAAAAATTTTTGGTAATTTTTTTTAAATTTTTATTTTTTTAATATTTTTAAATTTTTTTTGTCTATTTTTGATTTTTTTTTTTTGAAAATTTGTTATATTTTTTTTATTTTTTGTAAACTTTTTTAATTTTTAGAAAATTTTAGTAAAAATTTTTTTTATTTTTTTTTTTACACCCCCAATTGTGCCTTTTGACTGCTTGTGGTGGGCAGTGGGCACCCTGTGGGTCTATTGGCTACCTCTATGTGTAGCATTCTTTCTATTAAGGCCTTTAATACAAATCAAAGCAAAAAACCTTACCAACCTATTAATCCCCCAAGATCTTTATACATTCATAGCGATCAACTTGTAGCGGTCTAATACTTATTTAACAAAAAAAGGAAAAGAAAATCATTACAACCGAAAAAAATAAAAAAAAAATTTTAAAAATATAAGGCGTGGTTTTTTGCCCTCAGCCTCGAATATAATCGTTTGATGTTGCTGAATTGCAATCCTAAAATTTTCTAAACTATGCCGGGCAGTTTGGTGGGCTTAAATCGTCGGTACCTCGTTTGGTGCCTTTGCAAATTACATTTCAACCCGAACACGGACAGACGGACATCGCTTAATCAACTTTTCTATCTATAAGGATCCAGAATACATATACTTCATGGGATCGGAAATGAATATTGTATAAAATTCAGTTTAAATACAGTTAAACAAAATTTATTAGCATCACTGATAGTTTACAGTACAACCAGGGATGGAAAAGTTAATATGTCATGCTCCTTTTTATGGTATGAGCAAGCTGTTTTTCACTGCTGTAATTAAATAAATGGCATGTCAAAGAGCACAAAATTGATACAAAACAACAACTTTGACATTCTACTAGCATATACAGTGTATCACTTAAATAAGTATGCACTTTATACTTTTCATTAAATCAATAGCATGTGCAAAATAGCATAGCTTTTTTGTGAAATCCAACAACAAAATACCTATTGTTTTTGTTAAATTTGAATCACCTAATGCATTTGCACTTTCGCAAGACCTTTTGGATCAAACACTAAATACATAATTTAACTTGTTACTATCTAGATAACAATAACTATTACACTACACATTGACGAGGCATTGATTTGTTCAACCATGTCATGTTCTTGTTCAAACAGCATTGTTCGAATATTTGTTCGAACAAAGATGTCTGCCATCAAATGCTGTTTTTAGTATGAAAGTTGTGACTTTTAGAGAATGCCATCTGTTGATCAAGCGTGCAAATTCTATTTGATGTGCTAAAAGCATTCAAACAACAGTGACGACAAACAGAAAATTACGATTTGTCGGAACATGCACTTCGATACGTTTTATACACACAGAAAAAAAGTAAACAAATTATTGTTCCCAATTCTACCGATGCTTTGTTCATGTGCAAACAATACAATGGCTAGTCAAGACGTAAAGTTAGGTATGATCCCGTTATTTTTTTAAAATAATTTTCTTAGAAGTCATCAATTTCATGATCACAAAAGTAAGTATTTAATGATCATTTACATTAGATTATATATAAGTTCCTTTCACTCCTCGGGGGAGCATCGGGCCATAACATTACATTTACATTAGGTTAAAGAAGAAATATTCTATTTTCATGGATTGAAACCAATCTAAGTGAAAAAAACCCAACAAAATTATATATTGGTCATGTCCAGAAACCACGGTTGGTTTTAAAATAATGTTTTTTCTTCTTTGTTTTTAGTTTAATTATATTTTAATGTTTTTCGTTATTTTAGTTTTCTTTAGGTTGATAATTTTTCTTTTTAATTTATTATTATCTTTTTATTTTTTGTCTCATGTAAAATTTTCTTGTAGTTATATACATATTTCACATATGTATTTTAATAGCGCTTACACTTGCTAATTAATGCAACCACCAATTAACTGTACCACGAGACAGCTAAGCCCGTGGAAGCCACTTGAAGCCGTGCAACAAGAATGGCCTGATTGACCTTAAGCGATAATGACAATGACACGCGCACGTGTTCCACAATCCAAAGCTTTACGACCAAATTGAAAAGTTAAAAATACGAAGTTAAAAATTGGTCATAAAAATATTTTTGTTAGTAAAAAAAAAAAAACAATTTTCCATCCCTGAGTACAACACAAATAAATGCATGCAACAGTTTAAAAAATAAAATAATTGTTGACGCCGCAACAGTGTTGGGATCTGACAATGTTTAATTTGTACCGCCCTAATATATTAAATTGTACCAAATCAGCATTGGCATTAAGTAAAATAAAACAAGCAAAATATACTGTGAGCGTCAAAAGAAACTGTACACCTTTGGCGTTCATGTTAAAAACTGTCATTTATTTTCTTTTTAATTTAAATGAATATTTTATATTTTTTATATAGAAGGATACATTTTTAATGTTTTATTAACAAAGAAAATCAAAACTATAACAACAACAAAAAATATAGAACAAAAAAAAACCTTCTGATTTCAAGCGTCAAAAGAAACTGTACAACTCTTATGCATAACGAGTAATAAGCGATTTTACAATAAAAAATAACCGTTATTTTTGTGAGTTGTTATACTACTATATTTGTAGTTATACTAGCTAGTTATAAAAATTATTAATTGATTTAACGTTGTCACAATAAATTCAAAAAATAATTCTTTTTGTACTTTTTTAAAAATGGCCAAACAAACCTCAATAGATGTTCGCAAAATTATGCTAAAATTTTATGAAAAAAGAAAATATTTGCCAGAGATCGGTTTAATAATTAAAAGAAGTCAAAACATTGTAAAGAATATAATTGGTAAAAACAAAAAGTTTTCAAATTTATAAAATCTGGATGGTCAGCCAAACTAAACGCTACTCAAATACGGTCCATTGTGCGAGAATTGAGGAAAAACTCACCAGAAAGAGCCGATATATTACATAATGCACCGATATTTCTGTTTGTGCCAGGACAATACGCAGAGCACTACATGCAAATGGACTGTATGGACGAGTTCCAAGAAGAAAACCGTGTATTTTGGTAATCAATCAAAGTCAACGTCGAGAGTTTACGAAAAAGTACGAAAGTTATTCAATATATTTTGGATGAATGTAGTTTTTAGTGACTAAAGTAAATTTGAAATATTTGGTAAGAAAAAGCAGGATTAAGTTTGGACGACGAAAAATTCTGAAATTGCCCATCAAAATGTAATGTTTACAATGAAACACGGTGGTGGTTCGGTGATGGTGTGGGGATATTTGGCAGCCAATGGTGTAGGAAATTTGGTATTCATAGAAAACACTATGAATAAAACATATTAACTCAACATTTTAAAAGGCAACTTGGTAGAGAGCGTCGAAGAATTGAGCTTTGATCGTACTTGGGTCTTTCAGCAAGACAACGATCCCAAGCACACTGCTAAAATAGTGAAAAAATGATTGTTTTACCACTCTCCAAAACAGTTGGGTCATCCCCCAGTCTCCCGATCTCAACTCCATTGAACATTTGTCGGAACATCTGGATCGGCAAATAAGAAAAAAGGGATATCAAAAGCAAGGACTCTCTCAAATCAGCGATAATGGAGAAATGGCTAAAAGTTGTCTTCAAATTTACTAGGAAACTTGTGGAATCGATGCCAAAAAGACTACAAGCTGTGATAAAATCAAATGGTAATCAAACTAACTACTAATTGTTTTTTTTTTGTTTTTTAATAAAGTAATATTATTATTTTAATATAGAGTTCGAGGCGAATCAAAAACTTTTATTTATTTGCTATCATAAAGTTATAAAATAATTTTAAGATAACTAAGAGAAAGCTATGACTACTGGGGTCTTAAGCTAACATAGGTGTTGTAATAATAAGGCTGATTGATAATACATGTTATTGCTTGATATTTAACAAATTAATGGAGTTGTTATAAATCTTTTAATATTTTGACGTTTTAAAAAATTGATAACAATTATAATATTTTCAAGAGATGGGTTAGAGAGGTATTTAACGGGGTCATGTTTAAAGAAGTTACATCGTGTCGAATTAAAATGAATGCCATGTTTTATAATATGTTCAATTGTGACAAGTTCTATACGACAATACTGACAGATGTTTGAGGTATCAGGTTGAATAATGTGCCTGTGTGTGAAAAACGTGTGACCAAGTCTTAGTCGGACAAATTTCCTGCACTCTAGCGTGCTGAGAGACCCACAGTAATTGAAATTTAGGTAGTTATTTAGGTTAATTTTTACTGGGTTTATAGATCTGTACCAATCAGATGTTTTAGACCATAAATCACTTTGTCAGTCGTAAAGTAGCTCTGGGTCGGGGAACACGTGCGTGCGTCATTGTCATTATCGCTTAAAGTCAATCAGGCCGTCCTTGTTGCTCGGCCTTCGAGTGGTTTGCGTCTCGTTCTCACACTGGCTGATTGGCGTCCTCGAATAGCTGTACACGGTACAGTTATTGGTGGTATCTTAATCAGCCACGTGTAATCGTTTCGTTTTCGTTTGTAACCTTTAAATTTTAATTTCAATAAATCGGATATTGGTGGAGCACCTTTTAAAAAACTCTACTGTTAACTGGAGGAGCACCATTAAACTCAATTTTTAACTGGAGGAGATCCAATAAACTCAAGACTTTCACTGGAGGAGCACCATTAAACTCATTAATTTTTTACCTAGCTGAATTTGGAGTCTCACTTTCTATACGATTTTTGGAGGAAGCTGAGGCGATCACACCCTGGCAAATTTGCGAACTGCACATGCCATTTATTTATTCAAAAACCACACACATAAATCACTTTGTTTGGTCAAAGTATTTTTAATGTGAAGCAGAATGTCATGAGTGTTGAGGTTAGGTGTTAACAAAACAAGGTGATTTAAGAGATGCTTTGGCTGTATAATCAGCAAATTCATTTCCTTTAATTTGGCAATGTCCGGGAATCCATACAATTTTGATGTTATTTTTTTTTTTCAATTAAAACATTTCTAATGTATGTGGGGGGTAGAAGTTTGTGTTGTGTAAATTTCGAATGGATTGGATTGCAGATAATGAGTCAGTACAGTACATATTATAGTTTTAGATGCAGTATTACCTAGAGATTTTATTGCCTCAAATATTGCTATAATTTTGGCGGAAAATACAGTTGAATAAGATGGTAGTATGGATGTCTTTATAATAGTATCAGTAGTAGTGACACTATAAGAAACACTGCTATCATTTTTAGAACCATCGGTAAAAATAAATTTGTATTCACTATGCTCCGTCATTACATTATTGAAATATCTTCTGTAAAAGTTGTTAGGTGTGGAAGATTTAGTAAATTGTGTCAATGATAAGATTATACTATTGGATGACAGGAACCACGGTGGGTAGGGAATTCGGGTTGGTTTTACTGCAGGGTTTAGTAGGTAGGTCGTTATGGTTGGCGAAATCACAAATACGACTAAGGCACGATTGAATTCTATTCTTTTAAACACTGTAGTTCAGCTAAAAGGCCTTGCACACAAAATTACTTATAACTTATAATAAAAGGGTTATCAATGTTAGGCCCATTAGGCCCTTTAGCTAAAGTTAGGATTTTGTTGAAGCGATAAGTAGTTTTTCGTTATAATAATGACGATAATGCTCATTGCTATAACTTGGCCTTATAGTACGCGATAGTTAAAAGTGGTTTTTAGCTTACTTTTAATAACGAAAAACTATTTATAGCTCTAATATAATCCTAACTTTAGCTAAAGGCAAGTTATAATAATGGGCCTTAGACTATTAAAATTTGTTTCCGTAAATAACACAAAACAATTAAAATTTGACAGCAAAACTAAAAAAACGTCCTTTTTAACTCAAAAAACTCAAAAAAACCGTCCTAATCATAGATAACACATAGATAGTCAACTGAAATGTCAAAAACCTAAGTCTCTTGTCAGAAAACCTAAGTCTAAGAATGTATGGGTAGGCAATATTGTATAAGTGTTGGTTTTAAGAAAAACTCCCCACAGCACCTAAACTGCACATAGTTGTAAAAAATATTTTGTAAAAACAGAATATTTTTTTTAAATTAAATTTTAGATGTTAAAATGAAATAATTCTTTTGCTTTTTAATAAAAATATGAATTTTATTTTTTTCTAATATATTTATGTGCGAAAAACGTTAAATTGAATGCTAATTTTAAATATTTATTATATTGATTTGAAAATATTCATCCCCTAAAAGACATAAAAATACAATACTGTGTAGAAATAAATTTCACCAAACAAATGTCAACAAAATTAAATTTATTTTGTATTAAAAAATTTAAAATATAATAAATTGTTAAATAATTGTTTGAGCAAAAATTCAAAATTATTTAAATAATTGGAAAGTGCAATGGAATATCGCGTAATAGTGCTTAAATGTGAATAAAAATGTTACTTCCCTAAGTGTGTTGAATTAACACCGTACCCGTATGTGTGAAGACATTTGTAGCCACGTTTTTTACATTTGGAGAGTTGGCCATCTATGTGTTATCTATGGTCCTAATCACACAGTCGAGCAGTTTTGAACGAACACATTTGAAAACCGACGGTTAAAATCAAGAAACAACAGATATTTTTTATGTGTGCAAATAGGACGATTTTTAGCCACACAGCGGCAAATACTTATGTACAAAATTTTGTACAATTGTACCACAAATCCCAACACTGCGCCGCAATATAGTGCATGTTCGACTGCGGATCCATTTGAAGAAATTTTTAAAGAATAAATAAAATTACAAATATGCCAATTGAAGATATTATCTGCCCAATTTGCACTGAAGTGTTTGTGACCTCTGATGATATCTACAGCACCAATTGTGGGCATTTATTTCACCTTGTATGCTTGAATGATTGGAAAAGACGGTAACTAGATCCAAAAATAATGGAAGTATAATGTACAAATTTAAGCTATACTTACATGCCTAAGTATTTTGTAGGGAATCAAGCTGCCCACAGTGTCGCCACAACAATCCAACAGCCTATAAACTGTTATTAACTTTCGATGAATCAGATGAAGAATCAGAAAGTCAAAGGGCAATTCAGTTGCAATTGGATAGCTCAAATGAAAAAATTACTAAACTGCTGGTTGAAGTGAGAAAAGCTGAAGACAACTTTTTAGAACTTCAAAAGCAGTATACTACTGTTGAGAAGACGAAAAAAGAATTGGATGAAAGAAAACGGCAAGTGGAATATAGTGAAAGAAACTTTTTCAAACTTCAAGAACAGTATAGGGAAACTTCGGAACACGCCAAACAACTTCAAGCACGCGTCCAACGACTGTTTATTGAAAATGAACACATGTCGAAAGATTTAAGATTAAAAAAGTTGGAAAATGATTCCCTTATATCTAGTTCAGGGACAGGACAAAGCACTTTATCCGATAGTGCTCTATGTGTAAATATAAATATTTTAGAACAGAGAATAAAACATGTCCAGGAGGAACTTCGAAAAGAAATTAATACAAGTACGCAATTAAAGATAGACACAATGCGATTACAAATGTCTATTAACCATTTAAATTCTGTGGAAGAAACTGAAAAAGCAGCTCCAAAGCAAAATAATAAAATATCAAAGTCTTTACAAAACAATAAAAATGTTGCAAAAGAAAGAAACGCAAGGAAAAATGTTGTTGAACAAAATTCAAATCACCATGATGATGTTGAGCCTTCTAATTATCCAAAGCAAAATAATAAATTATCTAAATCTTTACAAAAAGAAAACAACGCTAAGAAAAATGTTGTTAAAAAAAATGCAACAAATCACCATGATGATGATGAGGCCCCTAATAGTGTCTTTATAAAAGACTTGCCTTCGGAACAATGTACAATACCCATAGAAAATATTATTGTTAACCTAGCTTCAAAAATGAACTTATCTATTTCCTCGGACGATTTGATTAAAGTTAACTTTTTAGATGGCCCCGAAGTGGGGTCGTCCAAAGCCCATTTGCGTGCTGAATTCAAAAGCAGCGATTTGAGAGTTAAATTTCTTTCCCAAAGGAGCATTTTGAAGAATGATCCAGCAACTGAATCTATTTTTGTATCCGCTAAGTTTGTCGACGATCATTTATTGTTTTTGTATGCCACAGAAAAGCTTCGAAATAATGGATTTGACCACTTTTTTTGTAAAAACGGTAAAATTTTTGCCAAGAAAAACAGAAATCATCCTAAAGTAATACTTATACATAACAAAGCCCAGGTGGATAAATTACTAACTGATAATAAAATTCCTAAGAAATCAAGTTATCGAGGAAAATTAAAAACCAGTAATAAACTTCCTTCAATATCAAGTGATGCAGAGAAACTTCAAACTATTAGCAAAATACCTGCGATATCAAGTGTTCAAGAGAATTTAAGTAATGATAAAGCTGTAGATGAAAAGTTAAATCTGATTTAACATTTTTAAAACTTCTCGTTTTATTATTTTTTTAATTAATTTATAATAGATATTAAAAAAAGGAGAAATTTTCTATGTTTTCAACATTTGTTTTAAAATCAATAAAATGTTAGAATATAGTATATGAAATCTTACACACTATTATTCAGCCTTATGGATGTCGTCACACTTCGACAACAATAATATTGTAATAGATCAGTGATGCACATTTAGTGAAACAATTGTTTGTAAGCTCCACCTGTTCTCTTTAGTTTAGTCGTTCAACAGACGTTGGTGAATGCACATGTTAGCGGATGCCTATGAATCTTTTTTTTTTTTTTCAGTTACAGTGGTCAATATAAGTAAACATGGAATTAAAAAATTATTTTATGATGAACAATGCTTTTGGAAATGTTCAATGTCTTTTATGTCATCAAACATTTAAAAGCTACAGAGAAAATGTTATTAAAAGGCATTATGATTCTTTCCATTCTAACATAAATAAATATAATGATGACGAGAAAAAAGAGCTTTTTAATAGATCTAAAAAATTATTTTTAGAAAAATTAAGGCGATGGCTAGAATTGGAAGAAAACAATGAAAATGAAAAAGATTTTAATTTAAGAGGAAAAATTTCAAGCTTGGTGGCTCTAGATATTGTCAGGCAAGGCAGACCTTTTACTGATGGAATTTTTATTAAAGAATTATTAAGTAAAATTTTTATGCAACTTAATTGTACATTTATGCAATCAGTGCCTTTGTCCCGAATGACTATTGCACGGAGAACGGCTCAATAGAGGACAATGTCTTAACAGACTGTTTAATTTAAGAAAAGAAGTTGTTGAGTTTATGGAGATGGAAAAATTGATAAATGCTTATCAGAGTATCTTAAAAACGATCAGTTTATTTCTGATTTAGCATTTTTGTCAGATACCACTGGTTTATTTAATGATTTTAATTTAGAATTACAGGGCAAGGAAAATAATATATACGATTTGTCCATACAAATTTTTAATTTCAAAACTAAATTATATTTGTTGTTATCACAAATTAAGTTAGGCGATTTCAGAGTATTTTGAAACCATTTTTTTTAATTTTGAAGATAAGTTTCAAAACATAAATAATATAAAACCACTTCTTGAACTTTTTGAGAACCCATTTAATGTTGACATTAGTAAATATGAATACAAAATACAAATAGAACTTATTATATTACGTAGCGAGTTAAAAGCTCTACCGGAAATAGACAGGGTATTATTTTGGAAAACTTTGATTAACTCGGCCTATCCTGAACTCAAAAAAATTCTTTCATTTTTCCCGTCCACATACTTATGTAAACAAATTTTTTCGGACTTAAAATTCATTTGTACTAAACAACGTAATAAAATTGGTTATACGTGTTTGAAACAAGGTGATAGCGTAAGGGAGAGGAAATTTGAGCAAAAAATTTGTTGAATTTTTTTTTTTATATGGATTTTGACAGTAAAATATATATTATTCTCTCTTAAAAACCCTGATTAATGTCAAACTCCATATAAAAAAAATTGAAAAAATGTCTCTTTAATATTAGTTCCGCCTTGTGCAGTCACCTGGTTAAAAATGCCTTGGTAGTGGCGTCCCTACAACAATCCAAGAACAACATGGCATTTTGTTGTTGCTTTGTAGTTCGAAATGTCAAAAAACATATAAGAAAATTGAGAAGGCGTGTATGTGTTTTATTGCTTTCTCACTTCTATACTATAAAATTTCTGAACACATACAACTTTTTACATGTCGAACTACTAAATCAGCTGGGCGGACGACACTACCTAGTAAGATAAATTTGTGTCTTACACATTCATCAGGTAACAAGGCATATTAATCAGGTAACCTCACTACTGAGGGGAAATATTAAGGCGAAATTAATCAATTTTTTTATATGGATTTTGACAGTTAAACTTAAAATTGTTCCCCTTAAATGGAAGTTGAACTATCAAACTCCTTATAAAAAAAATTAAAAATGTTCACCTTAATATTTCCCCTTCCTAGTGAGGTAACCTCAAGGAATATTAATTAGGTAGCCTCACTACTAAAGGGAAATATTAAGGCGAAAATAATCAATTTTTTTATATGAATATATCGCCATTGGAGGAGCGATGTCAAACCTATTAAAATAATAAAAAAAAAAAACAAATTAACCCGAAAGGAAACGTGTGGTATTCGCTGACCATGAAAGAGGTTATGTAGATTGTAATAAACAAGGCATATTTAACCAGGTGACAGCACAAGGCGGTGCTAATATTAAAGAGAAATTTTTGTAATTTTTTTTATATGGAGTTTGACATTAATCATGTATTTTAAGAGAGAATAAAATAGATATTACTGTCAAAATCCATATAAAAAAAATCCAAAAATCTATCTCCTTGTTAAATATGCCTTGGTAATAAGGTGAAAAATTTAAGTGTTACCACACTTTATTATTAAGTCTTTTTTTTTTGTTTTCGATAACATTTCTGCTTCGTTTCAAAATATTTCAAAAATACGAATTTAGGAGCGAAACGACGATAAAAACAACAACGACTATGAAAATTAAAACGTTTTTAAATATTTTTTTTTGTTTCAACTAATTAAACCTTGATTTAAAAAACTCGGTATTTTAGTATTTTAAAATATACGATATTTCTTTTATTTCAAAAATAATAAAGCAATGTATATAAGATTTATTTGTTTTACAAAAAATGTAAGGCCGCATTTAAATAAAAAAAAACTAACTACGTCTCACTTTTGTTCCTTTTTACAATAAGTAAGTACATACATACATATATATATATATATATATATATATATAATATAGTTTGAAAAGTTAATTAAAATTAAGAGAAAAAAAAAACACAACACGATTAATGAAAATGAATAAAAATAAATTTGTAAATATTGGCAATAAAAATGAATACGAACATGATGATGTGTCGTAAAACTAAAAAACGGTGGTTCAAAATAAAATAGCAAAAACTTATCTTACAACTAAAAAAAGGTATAAAATCACAACAGAAATGAGCGTTTATAAAAAGGGGCTAATCTAGTTTAGGGCGGCACACCAAACCAACGAATAAAAAATTAGGGAAATCTCTAAGGCACACTTAGATCTGGTGAAATCACTAGCAGTAAAAATTAAAAATTTTTTATATGGAGAGAAAATGTCTCTTTAAATGTCAAACTCCATATTATAAAATAAATTGAAATTTTCCCGCCATATTTTAGCTCACCTCCTAGTGATTTTACCAGATATAAATAAGCCTTGTACTTGACATTTCTAATTGAAATATAAAGGTCAAACATTTTCTTGTTTATTGTTGTTTTGGCGTGCCTGCCGCTTCAAACAAGATTCAAGCCTTGACAGAAATTAATTATTAATGTAGAGATTTTTTTTTTCATTTTGATTATAATTTTCGAGCTTAAAACTAGACTTAACAACAATAAATTTTGATCTCATGATTATTAATATTAAAAATAAACTTATATTAAAAAAAAAAAATACTTTTTATTTGTGTATTTTTTTTTCTCGGTTAGAAGAAAAAATACAGTTTTTTTACTTTTTTGTTACAAGGGAGTAAGTAGTTAATGTTAACATTATGGACGTATTGAACAAGTAAGTAATTTTAGTCCATTTGTTGAACGCATACAAAATAAATACCTGTCTTAGTTTAGATCAATAATTGTGCTGATGTTGAGCAAATAAGTTTAAATCATGTTGGGTAACATAACCCGAAATACCAGCAGCTTTTGAAACGCTACCGTTCTCTACTGCATTGGCATCAGTGGAGATATGTGTGGGATTTGTATTTAAGACTTCATTTAGCTGTTGTTGTTGCTGTAGTTGTTGCTGATTAGGACATCTGTCATTTTGTGGAACTATGTCAGATTGCATATTTAATTTAGTTAGATTCTCTAGAGGAGTGTAGCCATTACTATTAAACTGTTGCATATTTTCGCCTGATGTTAAGGTATTAATTACAGCAGTTGGTGGTGTTGGTGTGGCATTAGTATGCTGGGTTTTATTATTGAATAAATTATGTAAATCCTGTTGCATAACATAGCCTTCCGTAGATGCTGGTATAATAAAGTCGTTTTGACTGGTGGATTTTTCAAGGGCCTGATTTAAATTTTGAACTGTTATATAACCATTTGCCGTAGTTGTTGGTATTTGTGTACTGGTATGGCAATCCTGATTATTAAATAACTGCCACGGTTGCAACATGGACTGTTTTATATAGCCATTGTTACTGGGAAATATTGTCAGCGGTGCTTGCTCCAAATCTAAATTATTGTAATCAGAACCTTCGGAAGTTTCAACCAAAGAATCTGCTGAAGTTGAAGACGAGGCTTTCAAACCATCTTTACAATTTTCCTTATCACATACCTCCTCAGAACCTAACTCGAGCGGCACATTTTTTCCCTCATAATCTGCTGTGTCTGCAATGTTTTCATTAGCAACATCATCACTACACTCTAGGCTACCTACGATATTTCCACCACCCAAGTAGCCTGAATCGTTGCCCAGAGAAGCCAACAAATGATGATGTTCATTGCGTAAATTGAAATCATGCATACGTGCAGCACTTATCCATTGGTCTTCAACAGCTCTTGTGGTGTCTTTAATTGTATGACCACCACCACCACCACCATCAACACCAAAATCACTTGTAAAACCAGTAGCTGCCTCCTTAGTAAAGTACGTTTCCAGACCAGCTGGTAGGGTACAATTTATATTGGCCATTTTATTATATTTCTTACGAGCCATATACAAGGCTGCCATCACACCCAACGACATTGCTATCACAACCAAAGCAATTGTGGTGATTTTACTCATGCGACTTGTTGAACATGAAAATATAGCCGAAGTTTGCCAAGGAGATTTGTACAATTCATAAACAGAATCATTCATATATTTTTGTATATTTTCAATAGACTCCTCCGAATTCGATTCGTTTGTACTACATTCCAAATCGTCATTATCATTATCATTATTATAAACATCAGCAGTTTGGGAACTGTATGCATTTGAAGTGGTTTTGTCATCGAGTCGGACTGCATTTACAGCTCGAACTTCGACTGTAGTTTTATATTCGGCACCTATACAGGTTGGAAATTTATTAAATGTACATGATGTGGCTCCTGTTATTATACTAATTCGTCGTCTTAACAATTCCTCATTGTGCAATTGCGTTACTAGAACTTCATAGAATTCAATAGAACCCCGAGGTTTAACGGGTTTACTCCATTGTATTATATTGGCTACATTGTTATTGGGTCCAATACCGGGAGGCGAGGGAACTAAAAAAAAAAAATAGTAAAATAAAAATTCATTACCTTTACATGGCGACATTAAAAAATTTTTTTCTACGCAGACTGCAGACTTTTTTATCTTCCGATAATTTAGTCGGGTTGGCCGAGCGATTAGTTTTAATGGAATCAGGAAGACCATCAAACTATTTTATTGGCCGATACTGAATCGCTATAGTGTTAGCATATACATTCCCCTCCATACTGATCAAAACTCTGCATTCTGCGGGGGTCCTTAAGGAAATGGTGATGGCAAAAATTCTCAGCCTATAAATTCATTTTTGAATTGGCTTTGGTTTGATTCCGAAATTGAAAAATTGGCCTAAAATGCCCTACTTTACGGTCATACCCACAAACCCCTCCATGCCCTAGGAGGCCTATTATACAAAATAAGTAAGAGTGCTATATTCGCACGTGCCGAATCTTCTATACCCTTCACCACGGTGATTTTATTTATACAGACATGTACAGCATCATCCATATTGTTGACTCGTTAACATAAATTAAAATAAGTCGTATGAGAAAAAACTCATTATTAATTTAGCTGCGTAGCCGCTGCTAAAATCGTTTATCTATAAACGTGTGTATTTTATTTTTGTTTGTAATCAATATCCTGTTGTTGTCTATGTGTTTAATGCATCTAGGTTTTAAAACAGAGGTCTCATCTATTTGAGAATCAAACGCATTTAAAAAAATATGTTACTCTCTATACTCTTAATTTTCATTTCATTTTCGTAGAAATATTGAAATTTTTTTTTAAATATTTCGAAAGTTGTTCGTAAACATTTTTGAAATTTTTTTTAATTTTTTTATAAAATTTTATGCGAAAATTTTTAGGTAAAAATATCTTTTTGATAATGTTTTGTAATTTTTTTTTATAAATATTAAACAAAAAATTTTTGTTTTAAATTTTTTAGATTTTGATTGAAAACTTTTTTAACCGACTTCAAAAAAGAAGGAGGTTATCTATTCGTCTGAATGAAAAAATTGCGTGTCGCTATAGCTCCCAACAGCAGAAATTAATAAAAAAATAAATTTAAAATTTAAAGGGTGTCCCCATAGGTGACATAATATGACCTATTTGGGTCTATCTTTTGAACCGTTAAACACAAACACTTGAAAATTAGGCAGAATGTCCACTACTTTCTCTGGTATGATAACAAATATAAATATTTGGAATTATAATGTAAAGGGTGTCCCAATAGTTCATGTAATTTTATATATATATGGTTAAACTTTTTAACCGTTATAGACAGATAGTTGAAATTTACAAAGAATCTTTGTGACCAAGTCCTCTATAACAACAGGTCTTTAATTTAACATTGTAAATTAAAGGGTGTCCGAATAGGTGATGTTATTTGATCTGTGTGCCCCTATCTTTGAAACCGTTATAGACAGAGGCTTGACGGATGCTGGTGAAAATAACTTAATTTTTAAACAGTAATAGGGAGAGGCTTGACATTCAATAGTCTTTATTTTTTCCCCTCTAATTTTGGCGCATCTTTTATTTGGTTTAAATCTAATTCTTACAGATTACTTCTTACATTTTTAGTTTAGAATTGGTGCCCTTCTATCTGTTTTGAAGTCGGTTTTTTTTGCAAGAATTATTTAATTTAGGATCTTCCTGCAATCTATATTGAGTTAGAATGGTCAGACTTTTAAGCAAAAAAAAAAAAAAAAATCCTCTCATATACTTTTAACTACTCCTGATTACAAGTGGGCACCCTGTGGGTCCATTGACTACCTCTATGTGTATTGCTTCTATAAAGGTATTTAATTTATTTCTATAAAGGTATTTAATATTAAAAATCAAAGCAGAAAACCCCTACCAACCTAAAAACAAACAAAAAAAAAACTCCCCTCGCAGGGGGTTATTGATCCCCAGAGATCTAAGTGCACTCCATGCCATCTACAGGTCGCGGTATGAAATTTATTTAACAAAGAAAAGCAAAAGAGAATCTTTAAAACCGAAAAAAATTAAAACATCGTGAAAAAATAAGGTGGTCGTGTTTTTTTGCCCGCAGCCTCCAATGGGACGGTTTTCGATGTTGCTGAATTGCAATACCAAAACTATAACTGGCAGACTGGTGGGCTTAAATTTTCTGTACCTAGTCTGGTGCCTTGGCAAATGACATTTCAACATGAACACGGACAGACGGAGATCGCTTAATCGACTTCGCTATGTATTAAGAATTCAGAATTTATATACTTTATATGGGGTCGGAAATGAATATTGTAGAAATTACACACGGAATGACAAACTTATATATATGTACCCTTTCCCCCCTGTGATGAGGGGTATAAAAAGGATTGTATGATTTTTTTTCACCTGTCAAAAAGTCTGTCACACACACTATCATAGTTTTTAAGTACATTTTTGGACTGATCGTACTGATCGACTCAGCATGATAGTGAAACTAAATTACTAAATTGTAAAAAAGATAAACTGAAAATTTCTTTTCTTTTCCATTTGCCAAAATAATAATAATAAATAAAAAAATAAAGATAATTCCTGCAAAAAAAAACCGACTACAAAACAAATATTTGTCCATTAATTCTTAACTAAAAATTTAAAAGGAAGTAATCTGTAAGAAATAGTACTAAAATCAAATACTTTTATACTTGTTGCTCTAACGGACATAGTAATATACGTTCTGTACATTCAAATGTCTATCCATAATGGCTCAGCAGATAAAGCCATATACGACAAATTACCTCAGATATGAGGACACCCTTTATTTTTTTAAACTTATTATTACTGACACAGTAATAAAAAGTAACGCTTCCAAAGATATGGCCATATAGGTTAAACAATATCATCTAGGAGACACCCTTTAATGTACAATTTTAAATTAAACACTTATTTTAAAGGACAGATTCTTTGTAAATTTCAAATGTCTGTCTAAAACGGTTCAAAAGTTTGGCCATATGCATCAATTTACATCAACTATTGAGACACCCTTTATAACTTTAAATATTTATAAATGTTATTATACGGGACATAGTAGTGGAGATTCTGTCTAATTTTCAAGTGTTTGTCTATAACGGTTCAACAGATAGGGCTAGATAGGTAAAATTTTATCAATTATGGGGACACCCTCTAGTTTAAATTATATACTTGATGTTATAAAGGACTTAGATATACAGGTTCTTTGTAAATTTCAACCGTCTCTCTGTTACGTTTCAAAAGTTTTGCAATATATATCAAATTACATCAACTATTGGGACACCCTTTAACTTCTAATTATAAATATTTATTTTCTGATTATAAATATTGGACATTCTGTCCCATTTTCAAGTGATTGTTTACAATGGTTCAAATGGTTCATATATTTAAATTGACGTCACATATGGGGACACCCTTTAATTTTTAAGTTTATTTTTTTTTATTAATTTCTGTTATTAGCAGCAATAGTGATATGCAGTTTTTTTAAATTTTAAAAGGGTGCTCTTGACGGTTCATAATCCATGTAAAAAACACGTATGTTGTATGGGGACACCCTTTAATTTCCAAAATTCTGAACTTCTTTTAAAATGGGACCAATCTGTAAGCATTTCCTTTCTAATAAAGAAATTTTTTTTTAAAATCGGTTCAGAAATGAGTTCTGAGTTTTGCGGGCACAAACATGAAAAAAGCAACATTCAGACGAATTGATAACCTCCTTCTTTTTTTGAAGTCGGTTAAAAATCTTGCTGGTGATATTTATATTGACTGTACTTAACTCACGGACAGTTATGAAGTTTTTCAACAAATATTAATACTCAGAGAGAACACAAAATATGTAACTGTTTCCTACACTCATAAATTAAAGTTAGCAGCAGAAGTTAAGTGTAAAAAAAAGTTATAAGTACATAAATTGTTCTAATTGGTGGTATTATTTTGATCGGCACTGTAAATATTATAATTCACTAATAAATCCTCCACCCTACCCCAAGATCAGTTTCAAGGCATATTTAACCAGGTGACTGCACAAGGCGGAGCTAATATTAAAGAGAAATTTTTTCAATTTTTTTATATGGAGTTTGACATTAAGCAGATTTTTTAAGAGAGAATTATATCTATTTTACTGTCAAAATCCATATAAAAAAAACTAAAAAAATTTTTTGCTCAAATTTCCTCTCCCTTACGCTATCACCTTGTTTAATAGCCTTGATCAGTTTTATTTATTTATTTGTTGTTGTTGTTTATAGCTACAGTATGAGGAAAAATAATAAAGGTCTACTTACTACCCGTAGCTGTGGTGAAATGTACATCATTACTTGTTTCGGATCTTTCAACGGTTTCCGCTAACACATACACTTTGTATGCCGTAAAACTTTCCAAATTCACCAAATGATACATTAAAGTAGACGCATTCACTTCAATTTGATCATTATTTAACATTATAATGTATTTGCGTATTTTACCATTTGGATGAGTTGGCTCTAACCACTTTATTGTGGCACTTGTATTGGTAATACCTTCAACGCGTAATTGTCGGGGTGGTGAGGGAGCACCCTCTAGTGTACGTACAATTTGTGGTTCACTGGGCTGGCCTCTTTTAGTGCGCCAAAACATTAACATTGTCACTTTGTATGGCGTGAACGGTTTTAAATTCTTAATGTAATATTTTTTATCATATTTTTTAGCCAGTTTCGAAATAGCTTGATTGTGTTGGCATGTAGCATTTTCGGCGACAACATTGTTTGCCACTTCACAGTAGGTGATATTGAAGCCATCTAATATGGAGGGACATACACGTTCAACACTCCACTGAACTTTAATGGCATTTGCTGTTGCCACTAGTTCTGGTTCCATTTTAACCAAGTCCGTGTTAACAATATCCATGGAGCAGTCGGTCCAGTGAAGACCCGTATTAAACTCATAATAGTTTGCTGAGACAGCCAAGTTTAGTATACGTTCTTCAGAGCCATTTTGAGCTTGTGTGGTAAAATTTAATTGATCGGCTGGTATTTGTTGAAAATACATCGATTCCTTGAAGAAAACATAGAAAAAAATGGTTGTTTAAAAACAAAAAATTCGTAATAATTTTTTTAATAAAAAAAAAAACAAAAAAACTTACTTTACATTCATTGGGTAAAGCTCGTTTGGGATAACACCAGAACACCGTAAAGCTTAAAAGTCCAATTAAATTTCTAGGTTTTGACCATGTTAAAGTGTAGGTACGGTTATTGCCATGGTACACATTGTGTATAGCCTGTGGCGTAAATTCTTTTGGATTTTTTTGTTTTGTTGGATAAATTATTAATTTACTAGACTCCTCAGATACACCCATATGATTTTGACTACGTATTTCAAATTCATAATGCAAGTCTTTGCGCCAAAAGAACTTGGCAAGATTTTTTTCCTGATGCCAAGGCTTTAAATCACTGCAAATACAAAATTATATAAAAGGGATTTGAAAATTAATTAAAATAAAATTATTACATAAGATTTATTTATTTATAATTAATTATTTCATAATGCAATTCATGAAACATACAGAGGGCGCTTCAGTCAGTTACTAATATTAGAGTTAGAACATTTAGTTAAAAGATGTAGAACAGATAAATTAACATTACAGTAAAACCATCTAGCCGGGTCTTTATGAAGACGGCGCAATCGCTGCTCGTAACGCCAGAAATATGTCCGAGAAGGATACAGTTGTTTTTGGAGACCACAAAATCATTGTGATTTTTTTTTTGAACATTGAATGTCGGAATGAAGATCATGGCAATGCATTTTCTATGGCCAGAAGATCCTCAAGAAATCAAAGCACCTGCTTTTGGGCTAGGTTAGGTTTGGAAGGGTTGTGCCAAACATGGCACATCCACTCGGAGACCTGTTGGTCCATTGTGATTCCTTTCAGCTAAACTACAAACTAAGAAAACTATCGGAAGAAGAGAGAATTATTATGCTTCATGCCACCTAGCACTCAGCGACCCGATTTCCTTGATGAAGCCATCTAAGTCCGCGGCTTTGTAATAACGGGCAGTGACACACGACGTGCTCAACAGTTTCCAACTCCTCCTCATCCTCGCACAACCTACAAAAATCCGGTGTGCCGAAGACCCAGTTTCTAGCCATTGCCCTAATGGCGCAATGACCAGTGATCAACCCTATCACGGCTCTTAGAACCTTCCTGTCTAGACCCAGGAGTATCTCGGTTTTCGCAGCGTCCAGTCTAGGCCAGATTGACCTTGACACTCCCCCCTTACTTTCCAAGACACGTTGGTTCTCCTGACTACCCAATCTGATATCAACCTGTAGTAGTGACTAATCGGTGGCTTAACCGATTCTACCCTAATTGAATTTACCCCTTCCGAGCCCAGTCTCGCAAGTTCGTCAGCAATCTCGTTGCTGACGAACTTGTTTCGTTTTATATTGGACTCTCAAGTCGAATCTCACCTAAAGTTTGTCAAGTTTTTAGTGAAATTTATATTTTTTCAAATTTTCGGCAAAATTTCGTCTAATTTTGAAATTAGATTTTTCTTTTTTTTTTCTGTGAAAACTTAATTTTATTTTGGTTAAATTTCGTTAAAAATGCAAATATTTTATGAAATCTACTATTTGTTTAATTACGCTATTTTTCACA
Organism: Phasia obesa; assembly: GCA_949628195.1. Classification (NCBI taxonomy): domain Eukaryota; kingdom Metazoa; phylum Arthropoda; class Insecta; order Diptera; family Tachinidae; genus Phasia; species Phasia obesa. Next base: position 9,571,037 of record OX451218.1, read on the forward strand.
AAATTTTGAATTAAAAAAAAATCTGAATTTTTAAATCGAAATTCCGTTTTTTTTTTTTTTTTTTTTTTTGTTGCAATTTCTCTACTATTGGCGAAACATCAACTAATTTTTTGTAAAATCTGGCTTTTTTAAATCTTTTGATTTTTAGAAAGATTTTTTTTGTGTATATTTTCAACCAAGGCGAATTAATTTTACTAGGTTGCATCACGGCGAAGTTAATTATTTTTTGCTTTACTTTTTTATGTGCATGGCAGCATTAAAAATTCGTTTATTTTATTAAAACTTGAAAATAAAATAAATAAAATTGTAATTATTTAAATAAAAAATATTTAAAGATTAAAAAAATTACAAAATTCTACCAGAAAAGGTAAGGAAGAAGTGTTTTAATTTGTTGGTTGTAATATTTTAATTAGTGCTTTTGGCGTCTGCCGTACATTTAACCAACAAAAAAATGCATATGGGTGTTTTTGGTGTTGTATTTTTTGTCGCGGCGATGACACCTTATATAGATTTGCCTTGATTTAAAATTTTTGGTAAAATGGTGAGCAAGGCACATTCATCAGGTAACCTCACTAGGAAGGGGAAATGTTAAGGCGAAAAATTTTTAATTTTTTTCATATGTAGTTTGATAGTTCAATTTCCACTTAAGGGGAAAAATTGTAAGTTTAAGTGTCAAAATCCATATAAAAAAATTGATTATTTTCGCCTTAATATTTCCCCTCAGTAGTGAGGTTACCTGATTAATATGCCTTGATGGTGAGTTTTTATAAAATCTTCATCAAGGCGAATTAATACTAGGTGATTGCACGGGCGAATTCAGGTTTTTTCGCCTCCTTTACAGTTGTCAAATTTCATATAGAAAAAATTTGTTTATAATTTTTTTTATATGGAGTTTGACTTTTCGCTTTCATGCATATGATGAGCTTTTTCGCCACTGCAATCACCTGTTATGGATTCGCCTTGATCTTCATTAAAAATAAATAAAATAAATAAAAGTCAAGCATATTTTCAAAGTTTATTAGCCTTTCTTAGGAAGGTATTATATGATATAATAAAGCTTGGATTTTTATTTAAAACAGTTTTCAAAGGTAGTTACCCAAATATATATTTTTTTTTTATATCCGATTCGAAGGACCAAATGTAGATGTGAGTAACAACTCATTTTGACTTTTAAATAAAAGGCCAATTACACAGTGCATAAAATAACTTTTCTAAAATTACACGTATGTTACAGTATAAGTTGGGTTCTACTAACAAAGGGTAGTAAACCCCTATACTCCGTTTGGCGAATTTGATCAATTTTTATTTATGAGCTTCGAAAGATTCTGAAAATCAATGGGGCCTTCAAAAAAGGTGTCATACATTTTTGTCTATCTTATTCATACTAGGTTATAGCGCTTCAATTTTTTTTTTTTTTTTTTAAATAATGCAGCTGGGGATTCGTTATAAAAATTCTATTAACATTTTATGCCAACAAAATAATTTATTCCTGTTCTTTTTTTGAATAAGAAAATTAAAAAATATTTTTTTTCTTCATAACTTACAATGACTTTTATATTTTCACTAAAAATATATGACAACATTGCAGCCTTGTAAAATTGAACATCTTTTGTAAACATATCAATACCTACATTTTCTAATAGAAACAGTCCTTAAATTTAAAATGTATTTGTTACTAAAATTGTTGTGTATAAGAACTTACGTTAATTTGCCATTAGGACGCACTAATGATGTTATAACATACGTAAAGTTATCGCCATTATATTCATGCGGCAGCAATTCTTCCCAATATACTGTAATGCGGGTCTCTGATGAGTCAATATAAAAGCTTCCCGGCTCTACACGCGGTGGACGCTGAGGACGACGGGCAGCTGTTCGAAATGTGTATGCAAACTGTTCACTCCAAATTGCATTTGGATTTTTGACACGAACGCGAATCATTAATTTATAACGCCAATATGCATATGGCAAATTGTTAAGACGCAAGCGCAGCTCATTATGCTCACGATACGGTCCATCACACTGTATAACTGTCGAGTTTTCTGGCTGCAATAAAATTTCCCACTGCAGACCTTTTAGGCGATATTTTTCCCATGTTGCCATTTGCCATGCTATTTTAATTGTGTCCACTGTTATACTTTCAACACGTATATTGTCACCCGGCATAGAAGGTATCATTATTTCGAAATTATTTATATCGAAATGTTGGATAAGTGGTTGTTCATTAGATTTGACGAGAGCATTACTAGACTCAATTACAAAATGATACATTTCTTGATAGCGATCATTCAGCGTTGTATTGCAAACAACCAGATTGCGGTCATCGTAATTGCACCTGGGCTGGTAAATATAGCTTGGAAAGTCATTGTAGTATGAAACATTATAAGTGGTCAGTATGGGATTTGGTGGCTTAGTGAAATTGCAAATCATATAGTCAAAATCATAACTACGACAAGAGAAGTTTTTGACAGGCCTTGGTCGTGATCCTACAAAAACCTTTGTCTCCATAATGGCATCGGGTCCACATTTACAACGATACTCTGTCTGCTGTTCACTGGCATTACTAACCATGTATATAATGGTAGTGCTATTCACCAGGACTACATTTTCCGAAGGCAATTCTTCGTTTGTTCGTCCGATTACGAAATGCAAACAAGTTGAATTTTTTCTTGGAAATGTTTTTGGATTCATATAACAAGTTATATTGAATTCTGTCCCAATAGCTGCCTCTACAGTGATTGGGTGCGTCTCACCTGGATGATTATACATTCTATTTGCACTAGCTAACATTGGACTCATGCCGGATAACATAACACTTGTCAACACAAATACAAGAATAAACATTGTGCACTTATTAATACAATAATTAGTCATTGTCACCTTTATTATTAAGTTTTTAACAATATTTATTATAAAATTTTCGCCAAAAAATTCTATGCGTAGCCTCTTGGCCCATTAAAGTTCCAAACACATCCTCTACTAAGAGTCTTTTCTATATGTATAACTTGATTTAAATTTGTTTTTCCAGGAAATCCGTTTAATTTTAGTGTGTTGTTTTTCTTGGAATTTGAATTTTGACTGCCTGGTATTTTTAGATATAACTCTTCAATTTTTTATGTTTTTTTGATATTTTTTAATTATTTTTAATTTGTATGCAACTTTTTAATGTTTTTATTTAAATTTTAATATAGTTATGTTTAATTTAGCTCTTTAATAAAACACTTAATTTTTCAAAGTTCTTAGAAATTTGTATTTGTATTTGGTTGTTTTATTGTTGTTGCTATTATGTTATTGGTGCTGTGTGTTTACAACATGCTAGTTGAAACCTGTATGACTTTGCCACACTATTACATTTGGGAAATGTTATTATATTAAGCGGTGCCAGATAATTAAAAATAAGCAAACGATTTTAATTGTTGTTATAAGCTAGCCTCTCATTTCTTATATTATTGTACAATAAATGATATTATACAATAAAATTGCCTATGTGTATATTAAATTAGTAGGTGGCACAATATTTTGAACAAAATCGAAAGTCTTTTGAAAACATATTGCGAAAAAGGAATATTTTGTAATGTGTTAACACTATTGTACAATGAAGATTTCTAAACAAGCCTCTTATTTTTTACTTATGTCACTAAACATTATCTTTGTATTTATTTAAATTATTGAATTATTTTTTAATAAAAAAAAAAATAATATAAGTATGTATACACACATACGTATGCTTAACAAATATTGATTCATTTATTTAGTAGTGTGGAGCAAAACGACAATAATTAAAGCAATAAAATACTTAATATTATTGTGTAGTTTTTGGGTATCTTTAATATTTAATAATATTGCGATTGTCGGTTGGTGGGTAAATCAAACATACATATGTATATTAAATTCCATTTCAAATTTCCCGCTTCATATCAATTTTTTTTTGGTTTTTGAATAAATAACTAAATGGCATGTGCAGTTCGCAAATTTTCCAGGGTATGTCACCTTAAATTAAAATTTAATATCACGTTAAGTCGAACAGCGATTCTGTTCTTATAACTTCGAAATAATGTATAAAGCAGCATGGCCACACATCAAACTGCTGCTTCAAACTCGCTCTTTTATGATTGTGTTAGTAAAAAAATACTCACACGTATAGGTGAGTTTGAAGAAAATCTAAATACTTTTGATATTCACTACCGTCGTCATAGAAATTTGAAGCCAGTTTGATGAGTGTGCGCGTAATTACTTCCAATTTCATTTTTACGTAATTTTCAAAGCGACAACAACTACTACTTTTTTCGACGCGGTATAATCAAAATGGAGGAGAAAATTTTTATTTTAGAGTTAATTGAAGTTTTTAGCGATTTTCCTGCTTTATGGCAAGTGAAAAGTGAAGAATACAGTAATAGAACTGAAAAATCTATCTATTTTGCTCATTTTTAACTAAAAAATAAGAATTAAAAAAAATTTAAAAGATTTTGCGTTTAAAAATTGTACGTGTTTCCCTTTGCAAATCAACGTTAAAAAGAAGTTTGATGGAATGAGTTTGATGTGTGGCTGTGCTAAGCAAAATACAATATTACCAAAACATACACAAATTTGAAGAAGTAGTTTGATGTGTGGCCATGGGGCTTAAAATTTATTATGGCCATTGTGGACAATAAAATTCTTATTTATATTATTTATGTTGCAGCTCTGCTAATGTTGAGAAATTTTCCCTATTTGAATAGCCGGAGCTTACATCCAATTGTCGTGGGTATGGCTTCTATAAAATTCTACTTCTACTCAACCACTTTATAAGAAAGAAAAAAATACTAAAATTATAAATTTATTTATTTTGTTATAGGGACGTGCGTAGGTCCGCGAAAGAGGCACCTACTTTGTAAAATATTGTTTTTTTGCAATAAGCAAGCTTCGTTTATTTTGGGTGCCGCCATAATTTCCCAATGTATATCTTAGCTTACCCCCATCTTCATTAGCCATCAACATGTCTTAACAAAAGTCAAACTTTATATAAAAAACATTTTTAATACTGGTTTTTTATATGAGTTAGACCTTTGTTAATATAAATAATATATAATTATTATTTTTAATACTTTTTTATGTGAAATTGGATTTTTGTTAAAACATTTAACGAGGGGTAACGAAAAAATTAAATTTTCGCTTTTAAATCTGGCAGCACAATATAAAATGTAAATAAACATTTTTGTTATTTTTGGTTCCACTTTAAGTTAAATTTGTACTACAAAGTTTATAATTTTTAAAAAATTCCAATATGAACACAAAAATTGATTCCATGCAAGATATGTGCAGAACTTGTATGATACAGTTTTCCCAAACAAACGAGAATAATAACAATAACAAACAAAGCATTCATAAAGTACCAGTTGGCTATAAAAATAATACTGCAAGCATAATGGAACTACTACAACTCCTGCATCCACAAATTAAAATAGAAATGGAAGATAATCTTCCAAAGCTAATGTGTTCAGATTGTGTACAAAAATTGTTGATGTCATATGAGTTTATAGAGATGTATAAAAGCGTTGATATAAAATTTCGAAAAATGTTAAAGGAAGTTGAAGAAATTTCCAACTGTAATTACGATTTCAACGATATGAGCGACCAATCCTTAGCAACAGATCAAGAAAATTACTATACTGAGTTGATCGATAGGGAAAAAGAAATTTATGAAATAACCAGGTACGAAATGGAAATTGAACAAATTCGTATTGAAAGCTTTGAAAAAGAGGAGGAAAACGAATGGCCAGAATTTGTAAATCAGGCAATGCAAGAATTGACCGAGGAAAGAGAATATAATGATGCGTTTTTCTCTAATCCCTACAGTGATGCTAGTGATAATGAATGGTCACGTCATCAAATTTGGTTAGTATTTATAATAAAAACCTACTAGGAAGTACCTATATTGCTGGCGCATTATTTTACCACCATATCGTAAATAAATGCGCCGGTGTATTAATGCAAAATGGTTAGAAATATTTCATACATATATAGGTATGTGATTGGTGATGTCTCGATCGATTTTAAATGTAAACCGAATTTTCAAATCGACAAATAAGTAATTAAATCCGAATGAAAATGATTTTTCTTTACTGCTTGAAATTCCACTTTTTTCCAATAAAAAAAACTACTTTTAATGTTAAAAGAAATACATATATATGTAGGTATTTTATTATTAAAAACATGCACATTCTTTCCTTTTTAAGTCTTTGGTTTTAATTTGTTAGATTAAATAATAGCTAGAAATTTTTTTAACTTCTAGCTGAATATAATAATATTGTATTTATGTTTATAAACTTATTATTATTTAACTAACTAATTTATTTGCAGTTATCAAACTTTTTCTGAAGAAAATGTTACTAAAAAACGAAAATCAGAATGCAAAATGAAGGACGGTACAACAAATTCCACATCTTTGAAATTATCTAGAAAAAAGATTTTAAAAAAGAGAAAGAAAAATAAAAAATTACTTCCATTGCCAGTGGAAAATAGTAATAGTAGTGTGACATGTCAGCAGTGTTCATCAGTGTTTGATAACATAAAACTTTTTGAAGAGCATATGGAACAACACTTCCTTGAAAAAGTAGCTGAAGCAAATCTCACGAAAAAATTAGAAAAACTTAGGAAGAATGATCCCAATCAAAGGATTTACAAATGTGAAAAGTGTGGCAAAGGTAATTTTAAATCCCATTAAATTAGTTAATTGAATTCAACTTTGCTTTATTTGAAAGGATTCGCCAGCACCGCTAGCTGTAAGAATCACATGCGAGAACATAGAGGTAAGGTAATATGCAAACGGTAACATTATGTAGCGTTTTAATAGCGTTTTATTATTTACATGTTAAGATCCTCACTTGTGCATTGTGTGTGGCAAAAGCTTTAAAAAACTCAGCAATTTTAAGATACATATGTTACGCCACAAAGGAGAGAAAACATTTCATTGCAAACATTGTCCTAAAAAATTTGTTTGCTCAAGCGGATTATATGGCCATATGATGATGCATAAGAAGGAGAAACCGTATGTGTGCGATATTTGTGGAATCGCTTTTCATATGGCCTGCCACTTGAGAAAACACAATCTTTACCATAATGGTATTAAAAACTATAAGTGTGAATATTGCGATATGCGGTTTGTAACCCGAGAAACACAACGCCGTCATATGCGCACACACACCGGAGAAAAGTCCTATCGTTGCAAATATTGCGAAAGAGCTTTTGCCCAAAGTAATGATTGTGTTAAACATTTGCGGCTACACCTGGGTGATAATGTTTATCAATGTGAACTTTGTCCGCTTAGATTTCCATTGGCCAGAGACTTGCGTGCTCATTTTGCCACTCATAAAGATGACGATGAAGAAACCCGTGCTCGTAACTTGGAGGCTAGAATGGAAGAAGAACGAAACTTACAAATCAAATTAGGTACTAAGAAAACTTAAAAACTTAACATTAATAAAATAAAATAATTATAAATTTTATTACCATTTCTTAAAATTTATAAACTGTAACTTGTTAAATTAAAGTGTGCATTTGATTAAAAGTTTTTTCACTATCATTAATAAATAGTACATTTAGTACAGAAATTACAGAATATCAAATAATCCTTGTATAAAAAAACTATTTTTGGTTGCAATAATAACATGCTGAGGAGATAGAATGTCTGTAAAATTCTTAGCACAAGTATACAAATGCAATTTGAAACATTTCCATAACGAAATAAACTTATTTTGAACTTGAAGCATTTACAGTTAGTTATTTACGTAACAAACATGTGTTTATAGGGTTACGTAACTCTCTCTCTCTCTCTTAAACCGTATAAGTAGACGCTTGAAATTTTCACAGAAGGGGTATTCCCACGGTTTAATTATTATTGCAGCCAAATGGTTTGCATGTCGTAAGGATGAAATATTTATTTATTTAAATATTTATAAAGTTAATTTATAAAATATAAAAATGGAGCGGGTAACTAGACCATAAGAGCTCGAAAACTCACAAAAAGTAATTAAAACTGTACATTATAATAAACCTTATGGAATAAAAACAAAAAAATTATTTAATTTGCAATGTCTTTTATATTGTGCTTTAGTAAATAAACACCTCCCTCTCTCACTACTTTGAACCAATTCGCGAGCATAAAATATCAACAAAAACATAAAGTGGTGTGTGTTGGTCGAATATCAACTGTTTTGATTCTTATCTACTGTGTCAATCTATGACAAATCAACTATATACATTATTATGTTAAATTATAAATAAAGTAAATTATAATAAAAGTTCCTACTGTTAAGCATTTCCGAAATGAAAATGTTCTATAAATTATCCATAATACATACTATATAGTATAACGAATATTTTCGAAATTTTCTCAACAATAAATATTTTAATAAGGTGTTGTTAATTTACAAGTTTCATTTCCAATATCAATACCAAATTTTCGAAATCGATAGCTCTTTGAAATCAAAAGAGTCGAGTCATTTACGATTTATATTTGATTGTCGACTACGAATGTTTTCAAGCAAAACACTCGATATAAGCTCGAGGGCAATATCGTAAACAAAAGACTTGGTAAAGTTAGTAATTAGTCGCAATTTACATTAGACAGAAAAATGGGCAGACAGACGAGATTTGTAGGCAAGGGGTTGAAGAGGTAGAGTGTGTATTTCATGACTAGTGTTGTTGTTTAAGCAAGAGCAAAAGAGAATTCAAAAAATGTCTGCCCTGTTTCTGTCCTATGTAAATTGCGACTTAGTCTTACTACGATAGCCATCGCCGTGTTCTTCGACTTCCTCACTTTTGTAAAAGATTAATGAATTTTCTAAAATCTCTTACAATATTATTGTGACTGAATATTTTCTTCTTTTAAAACTAGATTTTAATTAAAGTCTGGCAGCACTGTAATAAATATAAATAAATATTTGTTATTGCTGCACTTTCAATTGAATTTGTTGTACAAAAAGTTTAATATTTTTCAAAAAATAAAATATGAATACAAAAATTAATTGCATGCAAGATATGTGCAGGACGTGTATGATACAGTTTTCCAAAACAAAAAGGAAAAATGTCAAAAAGAGAGGCATTCATGAAGTACCACCAGGCTGTAAAATGAACAAAACCATAATGGAACTCCTTAAATTTGTACAGCCACAAATTAAAATCGAAATGAAGGATAATCTTCCAGCCCTTATATGTTCAGATTGTATAAAAAAATTGTTGGTGTCACATGCGTTTTTAGAGATGTTTACAAGTGTTGATATAAAACTTCGAAAAATTTTAAAGGAAATTGAAGAAATTTCGATATGTAATTACAATTTGAACGAGAGAGACGATGAATCTTTCGGAACAATTCAAGAAAATAATCATGCTGAAGAATTGTCAGATAAAGAAAAAGAAATCCTTGATATAATCAAGTGCGAATATGAAATCAAAGAAATAAATATTAAAACTTTTGAGAAAAAGTTGGAAGATGAAAATGAATTGTCAGAATTCGTTAATGAGAGTTTAGAAGAATTGTCTGAGAAATCAGAATATCAGGAGCCTTATTTTCTTAATCCCTACAGTGATGCTAGTGATAATGAATGGACACCTCCTCAAAGTTGGTTCGTATTCGTAATAAATAACTAATTTAAGACGATAGTACTTACATATATTGTATTGCAAATGTTTTTTTAATTGTATTGCCACCACCTTTTAAATTCATTAGTTATGGAATTCAGTAAGTGGTTACGGGTCCCACTTGCAATAACCTAAAATATGTAAATATATTATGTAATCACGTACATACTTATTTATCAATCGATTTCGAAAGTAACTTGTTTTTTTAATTAATTAAACTGTCCAACAAATTAAGACTTTTGGAATGGTACAGAATAGCGACCCCATAATTCTGAAAGGGTATGTTGAGTAGATCAATTTTGTAGAACAAACTTATGGTCCAGCACGTCTGAGTTTTTTTTACAGTGGGTCAAAGTATTCATTTTTTGGTCGAAGGGAGCATTATACTATATGAAAAAAATGCTGTAAATTAATGTCTGAGAGAATTCTTATGGTCAGAGCTGTATTGTGGAATTGTATGAGGATAATATTTGTGGTAGATCTTAACCCTCTAACTGGTCTCTTTATGGGTCAATTTGACCCTTTTTACGAGAAAATCAAAAAAATATCCTTTAAAAAAGGACATTTAAGGATTAATATATTCTACGAAAATCTTTGCCGGGGTTTGTGGGGGTCACCAAAGACACCAATGTTGTAAATAAAGCTCTTTACGCCTAATTAGTAAAATTATACACCAACATATACAAAACAGGTAAAAATATTTTTTTTTATAGAAATTGGCGTGTAATTTTGCCAATTAATCGTAAAGAGCTGTATTTACAACATGGGTGTCTTTGGTGACCCCCACTAAAATTTTCCGGCAAACATTTTCGTAGAATATTTTAATCCTAAAATGTCCTTTTTTAAAGGATATTTTTTGATTTTCTCGAAAAAAGGGTCAAATTGACCCATAAAGAGACCAGTTAGAGGGCTAAGAACTTCCACAAAAATAATCCTCATACAATTCCACAATACAACTCTGACCATAAGAATTCTCTCAGACATTAACTTACAGCATTTTTTTCATATAGTATAATGCTCCCTTCGACCAAAAAATGAATACTTTGACCCACTGTAAAAAAAAAACTCAGACGTGCTGGACCATAAGTTTGTTCTACAAAAATGATCTACGCAACATACCCTTTCAGAATTATAGGGTCGCTATTCTGTTCCAAAAATGCTGTTGGAAAGTGTTATTTATTTATTTATTTATTCATGTATTTTTATTGAGAGAAAAATATGAGAATCTCCCGTTGAACTTTAGTTAACCCATTTTTTATATTTCAAAGAAACATATTAGGTTTCCAATTTAACTACTAAATTGTTTAAAGATATTGAACAATTTTTTTCGTTGCACTTAGATTGCCAAAGTAAGTTGTCCAGATTAAGCTACTTTTGGTATTGTGGAATTTAATTGCAAGGAAAAGTTATTTCCATCGTTCTAAATTAGAATTAAAGCTTTCCGTCCAACGGTAATGGTTTGCTCTGGCCCATTTTTTGTAGGAAAAAATAAAAAAATATTTTACTGTAAAAAAAGGCTCAATATATGTTAACTTCAGAGACCATAAAACTTTAAAACATATGTATGTATATCGCATTAGTTTTTGTTATTGTTGCCTAGTGTAAATATTAAATTGCTGGGAACTTAATTAACTTTGACTCGTATATAATACTGCATTTATATATTATTATTTAATCAACTATTTGTTTGCAGTCAGATAACTTCACCTAAAAAAACTGTTACTCAAAAACGAAATACGGAATACAAAATAAATGATGCTACAATAAATTCTACATCTACGAAAATTTCTAGAAAAAAGATTTCAAAAAGCCGAAAGGAAGATGAGGCAGAAATTTCTTTGCCCATGAAAAATAAAAGAGTTTCATGTCATCAGTGTGACAAAGTTTTCGATAACAAAAAACTTCTGGAAGAGCATATGCCACAACACCGACTTGAAGAAATACCTAAAATAAAATACACAACGAAATCGGACAATTTAAGAAAAAATGAAACTAATCAAAGGAACTTCATATGTGATCAGTGTGGCAAAGGTAATTTTAAATGCTATTAAATTAGTTTGTTCAATTAAATTTTTCTATATTTAAAAGGATTCGCCAGAAAATCTTCCTACAGAAACCACGTGAAGATTCATTCAGGTATAATAGAAAAATCAACACGATGTTGTGCATAATAAAATGTTTTAATAGCAATTTATGTATTTTATCCAGATGAATCTTACTTGTGTATTGAGTGTGGAAAAAGTTTTAAACAGGTTAACAGTTTTAATATACACATGTTACGACACAAAGGCGAGAAAACTTTCCAATGTCAGCATTGTCCAAAAAAATTTGTGTGCTTAAGCGCTTTATATTGTCATATGTTGGTGCATAGGAAAGAGAAACCATATGTGTGTGATATTTGTGGTATCGCCTTTCATATGGCCTATCAGTTGAGAAAACACAATCTTTACCATAATGGTATTAAAAACTTTAAGTGTGATTATTGCGATATGAGATTTGTAACCGGAGAAGCAAAACGCCGTCATATGCGTAAACACACCGGAGAAAAATCCTATCGTTGTAAATACTGCGAAAGAGCTTTTGCCCAAAGTTATGACTGTGCTAAACATTTGCGGCTACACCTGGGTGATAATGTTTATCAATGTGAACTTTGTCCGCTTAGATTTCCATTGGCTAGAGACTTGCGTGTACATTTTGCCACTCATAAAGATGACGATGAAGAAACCCGTGCTCGTAACTTAGAGGCTAGAATGGAAGAAGAACGAAACTTGCAAGTTAAATTAGGTTCTAAGAAAACTTGAAAAACTTAACAATAATAAAATAAAAATAATTATAATAATTATATTTTATTATCCTTTTTGTTGTCCTACATTATATTAAACAATACATTCGAAAAAATAAAAGTTTCCTACAGTGAAGTATTTCCGAAATAGTATTGTGGATAATATCAATTATATATAATTATAATATCAATTATATATTTATACCGAATATTTCTTTACATGAAAAAATTTCAAAATTTTTTCGACATGCACATTTCGATGCACATTTGATATAAGCTAGAAGGCAATATCGTAAATAAAAGCCTAGGTCAAGTGTGTAATCAGATGCCTAATTCAATATCGAGTAAAGTATCGTATCGAATAACATTGCGATACGAGTTGAGTAAGCATGTCATTCGACATTTATCGCATCGTAAACCCCCGTCCAAGGCATATTAATCAGGTAGCCTCACTACTGAGGGGAAATATTAAGGCGAAAATAATTAATTTTATTTATATGGATTTTGACAGTTAAACTTACAATTTTTCCCCTTAAATGGAAGTTGAACTATCAAACCAAGGCGAATCCATAACAGGTGATTGCAGTGGCGAAAAAGCTCATCATATGCATGAAATCGAAATGTCAAACTCCATATAAAAAAAATTATAAACAAATTTTTTCTATATGAAATTTGACAACTGCAAAGGAGGCGAGAAAGCCTGAATTCGCCCGTGCAATCACCTAGTATTAATTCGCCTTGTATCAAACTACATATAAAAAAAATTTTTTAATTTTCGGCTTAATATTTCCCCTTCGTAGTGAGGTTACCTGATGGATGTACCTTGTCCCCGTCCGTTTGTTGACGCTTGTTAATGTCTAAAGGTGACGGGGGTACCAAGGCGAATTCATACCAGGTATGGGCAGTAGTGCAACAACTACAACAAAACAACTTTGACCTTAGATTAGCAGATATGAAGCAATATATTTTTGACAATACATTAGCAAAAAAACGAGAGCAAAAAACAATCAACTGGGCTATCAACTTCACCTTGTATGAATTCGCTTTGGGGGGTACTTTATATCAAATTGTAATTAATAAACATATGTTTTCGTTATGTCAACAAGAAACCATGGTTTATTGACATTTCCGAAAAATATATTTAAATTATAAATTGAAGTGTATAGAATATTGGAAGGAAAGTTTTTTAATGGTTTTTTAGATTTTAACAGGAATAAGACTGACAAAGAAAGCTTAAGTTCGTTAGACATAATAAATTTTTAGCGCTATAGAATTAAATGTATATGCATACGATTGGCACATGCGTATCGAATGAAATTACGAAACATTTTTTATACGATATCGAATGCCATGATACCAAAATAAAAAATTACGGAAGTTTTTACACGGTATCGAATGCGGTGATTACGCCCCAGTCTTATTAATGTAGCAGTCATTGAGCTCTTCGACTTTGATACTTTTGTAAAAGATTAAAGACTTTTTCTAAAATCTAATACAATATTATTGTGGTTGAATATTTTGTTTTTTAACTGGATTTCGAAAGTCTGGCAGCACTATAATAAATAAAAACAAATATTTTTTATTGATGTCCTTTTTATTGAATTTGTTGCACAAAAAGTATAATATTTTTCAAAAAGAAAATATGAGCATACAAATTGACTGCATGCAAGATATGTGCAGGACGTGTATGATACAGTTTTCCAAAACAAAAAAGAAAAATGTCAAAAAGCGAAGCATTCATGAAATGCCATCAGGCTGTAAAATGAACAAAAGTATAATGGAACTCCTTCAGCTCGTACAGCCACAAATTAAAATAGAAGTGAATGATAATCTTCCAGCCCTTATATGTTCAGATTGTGTACAAAAACTGTTGGTGTCTCATGGGTTTTTAGAGACGTTTAGAAGTGTTGATATTAAACTTCGAAAAATGTTAAGAGAAATTGAAGAAATTTCCGACTGTAGCTACAATTTCATCGAGATAGACGACAAATCTTTAGAAACAATTCAAGAAAATAATCATGCTGAAATGTCAGATAAAGAAAAAGAAATCGTTGAAATAGCCAAATGCGAATTTGAAATTAAAGAGATAAATATTGAAGGTTTTGAGAAAAAGGTCGAAGATGAAGATGAGTGGCCAGAATTCGTTAATGAGAGTTTAGAAGAATTATCTGAGGAATCAGAATGTAAGGACTCAAATTTTCTCAATTCCTACAGTGATGCTAGTGATAATGAATGGACACCTCCTCAAAGTTGGTTCGTATTCGTAATAAATAACTAATTTATAGTCGATACTACCTATATTGTATTGAAATGTTTTTTTTTTGTATTGTATTGTCACCACCTTATACAACCAATGGTAATGGCCTTCAGAAAGTGGTTACGGGTCACATTTAAAGTATTTGAAGTAAAGACATAAACCATATCTGAAGCACTATAAAAGAAAGAGTCTTAAAATTTTGTGTGGATTACTTTCAAAGCAAAAACGAACCAAATATTGGCGCCATACCTCAAATTTGGAAAACCGCAATTATTATACCGCTCCCAGAATCTAATAAAGATAAAATAAAAAGACCGATTTTTTTGCTTCCTTGCTTAAGTAAGTTATTGGAGAAAATATATCCAAAATGTTAGCTTGGCTTTTTTCAGAAAAGCCAACTTATTCACTCAAAAACCTCGAAAGGGTACAACCGATTTTTTTTTATACCTAGATCAAAAAATAACAAAATCTCTATCTACAAATGGACATCTTACAATCCTATCAATGGATTTTGTAAAAGTTTATGATAGAATAGGAATTTATGCTATCATCACACAATTAAAAGAATGGCGCGTTGGATTGAAAATGCTAAAATTCATCTTTAACATTTTGAACAACAGAAAATATAGAGTTAAAAGGAACAAATCTACTTCAGCGAAGCTGCTCCGATCAGAAAAAAAATTTCCAGGGTGATAGAGAATTGAAAAATAATAAAAAATGTAATATGAAAAAATTGGCGGTCACCCTTATTTTCCGAGTTATGGGCCTCTGAACTTTTCATATGACTATGATTTTACACTACATTTTTGATCAAATTAGGTTAATATGGATATCATTTTAAAGCTTTTGGAAATATTATTCGATAGGAGGTAATTATTTTGAAAAAATTTAATCCATTAAGAGCGCCCGGCATTCGACCGGGCGAAAAGATTTTCTCCTCTTTGGAAAAACTAACACCGGCTTCGCTTACTAAAGGTTTCCTGCATAGCCGGCCTTCCGCCGCGCGCAAGGATTTTCTCCTCTATGGTATAATCAACACCGGCTTCGCTTAGTAAAGTTTTCTGCATAGCCGGCCTTCCGCCGCGCGCAAGGATTTTCTCCTCTATGGTATGACCAATACCGGCTTCGCTTACTAAATTATTCCTGCATAGCCGGCCTTCAGCCGGGCGCAAGTATTTTCTCCTCTATGGTATAACCAACACCGGCTTCGCTTACTAAAGTTTTTCTGCATAGCCGGCCTTGGACAAGACGCAAGGTTCTTCTCCGCTAAGGTATGTCAAAAAATGTCATCGGTTCTAAATGGGTTAATTTTTTTTTTTTTTTTTTTTTAATTTTAGCACCACCTGATAGTTATTTCCAAAAGCTTTAAATTGATACCCATATTGACCTAATTTGTTCAAAAATGTAGTACACAATCACAGTTTCATATGAAAAGTTCAGAGGTCCATAACTCGGAAAGTAAGAGCGACCAACAATTTTATCAATTAAATTTTTTTTTATTATTTTTCAATTC
Organism: Phasia obesa; assembly: GCA_949628195.1. Lineage (NCBI taxonomy): Eukaryota > Metazoa > Arthropoda > Insecta > Diptera > Tachinidae > Phasia > Phasia obesa. The sequence continues at coordinate 9,587,207 of OX451218.1, forward strand.
TCTATCACTCTAGATAATTTTTTTTTAATTGGAGCAGCTTCGCTAAACTAGATTTAAGCCTAAAGGCTTGAAGCTACTGACTTTTTTTTTTGCCGACCATTGTTATCACAATAATTACATATCTAATATTTTAATATTTTTATTTTACTTAAATAAGAATATCTCGAAAATTTTGATTCAACATATAAAAGTCCATTAAAATCACATAACCAGGTTAAAGCTCCCGATTTTATTTTTGCGAACATTCTTATCACAATAACTCTATATCTAATATGTTTATTTTATTTAAATAAGAATATCTCGAAAACTAGACGTAAATATGTGAACAAATTTGGATTTAGCACATAAATGTCCATTAAAATCACATGACAAGGTTCACGCTTCCGACTTTTATTTTGACGACCAGTGTAATATCTAAAAATGAATATGGTATTTCGCTATACGGATATGCTGCAAAGGCAGAATTGAGAAAAATTCAAACATATCACGACGCCGTAACATTTGCTATTGGTGCTTTTGAATCGTCACCTATCCTAAACATATTAACAGAATGTAGTCTGTTTACTCTCGATAAACTAATCAAAGTTAATACTATGAAATTGGCAACAAAATTAATAATACCCACAGAGAATGTAATACTTTGATTGATGATAACAATTCAATTTTTATTGCGTAGCTATTTTAAATGCTATTAAATGGGCCAAGAAACAAAGATCAAAGTACATTATATGCTCAGATTCTAAATCATCTATCACAGCTATACTAAACTTAATTAATAATGATGACACGATATGCGGAATAAGAGATTATCTCATCCGTTTTCCATCTAAAATAAAAGTATGGTGGATACCGGGTCACTCCGGTAATTTTGGTAACGAAAGAGCTGACCAAGCAGCAAAAGAATCGTTTAATTATCCACTCATAATAGCAACTACTCAAAGTATATGTTCAATGTATTCTGCGGTCTGTAAATATATTGTTAATAAAAAGAATCTAAAATGGGGTAGTTACAACCATATTTATAAGCAATTTAATCCTAATGGTGAACCTGCTAAATATCCTCCTAATATACCAAGATCTAAATTACATAAGACTAGGTCACTGCCGTTTGACACAACAACACTTGATGGAAAAAAGACAACAACCACAATGTAATTTCTGCAGAAGTTCTCTATTGCCTAAACATCATATAAGTAACTTTATAATAATTAATTATTATTCAGTTTCTTATTAAATAAATAATTTTTTTTTAGTTCGCAGATCATAAAACTTTACGAAAAAGTATATCGCATTAGTTTTTTTTGTGGCCTTGCTGAGAATCTATTTAACTTCGAGCCTTATATAATACTGTATTGATATTTGTAAATTATTATTATTTAATCAACTATTTTTTTGCAGTCAGAAAACTTCACCTAAAAAAACTGTTACTCAAAAACGAAATACGGAATACAAAATAAATGATGCTACAATAAATTCTACATCTACGAAAATTTCTAGCAGAAAGATTTCAAAAAGCAAAAAGGAAGATGAGGCAGAAATTTCTTTGCGTATGCAAAATATAACTGGTAGCGCTTCATGTCATCAGTGTGACAAAGGTTTTGAAAACATTAAACTTTTGGAAGAGCATATGGCACAACACCGACTTGAAAAAATACCTAAATACACAAAGAAATCGGACAATTTAAGAAAACATGAAACCAATCAAAGGAACTTCAAATGTGAACAGTGTGGCAAAGGTATTTTTAAAACCTCTTAAATTAGTTTGTTTATTTAATTTTTTCTATATTATTGAAAGGATTCACCAAAAAATATTCCTACAGATACCACATGCAGATGCATTCAGGTATAATACAAATATCAACACGATGTTGTGTATAATAAAATGTTTTAATAGCGATTTATGTATTTTATCCAGATGAATCTTACTTGTGTATTGAGTGTGGAAAAAGTTTTAAAAAAATCAACAGTTTAAATATACACATGTTACGACACAAAGGAGAGAAAACTTTCCAATGCGAGCATTGTCCAAAAAAATTTGTATGCTCAAGCGGTTTATATGGTCATATGATGGTACATACGAAAGAGAAATCATACGTGTGTGCTATTTGTGGTAGCGCCTTTCATATGGCATGTCAGTTGAGAAAACACAATCGTTACCATGATGGCATTAAAAACTATCAGTGTGAATATTGCGATATGAGATTTGTGACTCGAGAAAAACAACTTCGTCATATGCGAACACATACAGGAGAAAAGCCCTATAGTTGCAAATATTGTGAAAGAGCTTTTGCCCAAAGTAATGATTGCGTTAAACATTTGCGGCAACACTTGGGAGATAATGTTTATCAATGTGATCTTTGCCCACTAAGATTTCCAATGGCCAGAGACTTGCGAGCACATTTTGCCACTCATAAAGATGATGATGAAGAAACCCGTGCTCGTAATTTAGAGGCTCGAAAGGAAGAAGAGCAAAACTTGCAAATTAAATTTGGTTCTAAAAAAACGTGTGAACAACCTATACCATGATTTTTTTTTATATTTTATTTATTGTGTCTTTAATATGTTTGAACTAACAATAGTTGCTCATATTCTTAAATCTAAAATAAAAATACTTGTTAAGTTCAGCCAGTGCTAGAGAAAAAAATTTGTTTGTTTTACTGTTGATACTATCATTTGCGGGTTATCCCTCTGATGATCGGACAAGATAAGTAGTGTCCCTTCTTCTTAATCGACTGTAACCAGGTTCATTTAGTATGTTATCGGCTAGCGAATTCGAATGAGTTTCAAGATTTTTTAAATACGTTACTGAATGTTTCGCTATTTCTGCTTTAACTGATGGCACGTTTAGATCTTTGTGGTTGTTCGAGTTTTTTATATACCAGGGAGCAACGGTAATTGTCCGTAGAATCTTATTTTGGTGCCTTTGGATTTTTTTGCATTGCTTATAATAGAATTCTGTAACACCGGAATGGTTTTAGGTTTGACTTGTACAATAGAAGTTTGCAATCTAATCTAGAGTTTCTGCCGATTAGTCAGATTAGTTGGGCTGCTTTTAACTTCATTTGTGTTAACTTTGAATCGATATGAGTTTTCCAGGTAAGGCGAAGATTAAGATCTACACAGAGGTATTTAACGTCTAAGAGCTGAGATATCATTTCGCTATTTATTCGAATAGAGGAGCACGAGTCCCTACACAGGGTGAAAGTTTATATGAGTACATTTTTGTTCATTCACCATTATTCTCCATTGCTTCAATATTTTTTTCTTTTTGTAAAAATATGTATCAGAGAGAATAGTGTGAGCAATATAAACATGTTTCAGAGACTGAGACTAAAAGCATTTTTTGTTTTTGGTAACGGTTCTTTTTTAAAATTAACATTGTGTAAACAAATCAGGTAAATATAAAGATTATTTGGATGATTTAAAATAAAACAATAGACTCATACATATGTACATATGTATGTACATACAGTATTTTAAATAACAAAATGCTGTTTTATGATTAGAAATAAACAAAAACTTAATCTGCCTTATTACGGTTCTCGTCATTATTAGAAATTTAATGCTTCCAGATTGGTCCTATTTAAAAAAGTGCATAATTTTAAAAATTAAAGGTTGCCCCCATACAAAATACAAATGTACATGTTTTTATTTTCGTGTACTATAAAGGGTAAAAAACACCAATTTAAATTTAAAAAAGGCCGTAAATATCGCTTCTAATAATAAAACTTAATAAAAAAATATATAAGTTAACATAGGTTAAGTTATTTGACCTATATGGCCCTATCTTTAGGACCGTTATAGACAAACGCTTATAGATAGGACAGGCAAATATTTAAAATTAGAAATTAAAGGGTGTTCCAATAATTTTCATATAGGGTTAAATTTTTGAATCGTTATAGACGGTTGAAATTTACAAAGAACCTGAATTGGTTAGTTCGCTACAACAACAATTATAAAATTTTAATTTGTAAAGGGTGTCCCAACAGTTGATATATATGGTCAAACTTCTGAACAGTTATAGACAAAGATATGAAATTTACAATGAACCTACATATATTTCTTAGTCCACTATGACAACAATATAAAATTGTAACTTAGCAATTAAAGGGTATCCCGATAATTACATCAATTATAATTTTACCTATATGGCAGTATCTTTGGAAAAGTTATAGACCATCAGTTTAAAGTTGAAGATAATGTATACTACTATGTTCGCTGTAATAACAAGTATATATATTTAAAATATAAATTAAAGGGTATCCCAAAAGTTTATGTAGTTTGACCTACATGTATAGCAACGGTTTTTTGTTGCCACTAGGAATGAAGCCATTTTTCTAGGGAACGGCTCTACGGCTATATATTAAAATTCCAAAATGTTCTTTCAAGTCTATATATACAGCCCAATTATGAATAACAATTCCCCGGGAAAATTTTCTCTTTTCCCATTCCTGCTATTATAAATTAAAATTTCTCGGGAATTTTTTCCCTTTTCTCTACCCAGGGAAAGAAGTATGTATTATGAATATTATAAAGGGGAAAATAAATGATTGTATTTGGGAGTTTTGTTTATCATATATTTGAAAGGGAGTAAGCGCGGAAATGTAAATATTGAATTTATCAATATAAAAAGATGATTTAAAATTTGTTGTTTTTAAGGCCAAAAAATACAAATAGACATCAGGTTCAATATTCGTTGATCGTAATGTAGAAACATCCAGGTAAAGCTAGTGGATTTTTTCAAGGTTGAGAAGTCCTAACTTTTATAAAAAATTTTCTGTAATTTTCTGTACAAAAAAACATTCAATAAAATTTTTACAAAAAAATTATCAATAAAATTTTTATAAAAAATTTTCGATAAAATTTTTACAAAAAATTTTCGATGAAATTTTCCAAAAACTTTTCAATAAAATTTTACAAAAAATGTTCGATAAAATTAAAAAGAAAATTGGATAAAAAAAAATTTTTGAAGTTGACAGTTTCTGTTTTTCTCACTCCCTTTTTTTGCTACTCCCAGGGAGATAAGAATAAGGGAGATTTTTCCCGGGAACAAAACATTGGGAAGGGAAAAATTTCCCCGGGCAATTCATAATTGGGCTGATAGTATTTTTTCCTGTAGTGCAATTCACTAACTTTTAACGATCTAACACTTGTTAAATATATCAACATGTTTTTTTGCTTGCACTAACGCATTAGCGATTCACTAACCTATGGTTAACAAATAAAAAATACAAACAAAAATAAATGGCAATGATGCTAAACAAAATGTCAAAATAGCGAAAAGAACAAAGAGGAATGAAAAATAATAAATAAAATATACAAAACTTTCCACCTAAATGCTTAATTTTTTGTTTTTTTTTTATATTATTTCTAAAAATTACATACATATGTACATATGTATGCACTACTGGATTTCCATGGAAAATCAATAACTATTTTCGCCATATTTAAATATACCTAAAATCTACGATATTAGTAAAATTCACAATTACGGGATATTTATTTTTCCCCGGTGTTAAATTCCTAAAATCCACGCTAAATCGTCTATGCCATTTTAACTCACTTCAGTAAAATTTAGTAATAGAAAACAGCTGTTTTAAGTTTTTTCCATTGTTTACAAAAATTTTAGTGATGCCAGCTGAACTTTTTTTGGACTATAGCAAGCTAGATTTGCTGCATTTTGACGCGACTTGCCTTTAAAAAAGTTGTCGTCTTTTTGAAAAAATTTCAAAAAATACATAGGTCTTTCAAATTTTCATCCGTATTTTTTCCAATTTCTTACACATTCAATACAATACCATTTGTGCTCTTTTACACAATTGGTTCTAAAATCTATTACAATGTTATTGTGGCTGAATATTTTATTTTAAAAATTTGAATTAAAGTCTGGCAGCACTATAATAAATATAAATAAATATTTGTGATTGCTGCACTTTCAATTGAATTTGTTTTACAAAAAGTTTAATATTATTCAAAAAATAAAATATGAATACAAAAATTAATTGCATGCAAGATATGTGCAGGACGTGTATGATACAGTTTTCCAAAACAAAAAAGAAAAATATCAAAAAGCGAAGCATTCATGAAATACCACCGGGCTGTAAAATGAACAAAAGTGTAATGGAACTCCTACAGGAGCTCATACAGCCACAAATTAAAATAGAAGTGAATGATAACCTTCCATCCCTTATATGTTCAGATTGTGTACAAAAACTGTTGGTGTCTCATGGGTTTTTAGAGACGTTTAGAAGTGTTGATATTGAACTTCGAAAAATGTTAAAAGAAATTGAAGAAATTTCCGACTGTAGCTATAATTTCATCGAGATAGATGACAAATCTTTAGAAACAATTCAAGAAAATAATCATGCTGAAGAATTGTCAGATAAAGAAATCATCATTGAAATACCCAAATGCGAATTTAAAATTAAAGAGATAAATATTGAAGGTTTTGAGAAAAACGTGAAAGATGAAGATGAGTGGCCAGAATTCGTCAATGAGAGTTTAGAAGAATTGTCTGAGGAATCAGAATATAAGGACTCAAATTTTCTCAATTCCTTCAGTGAAGCTAGTGATAATGAATGGACACCTCCTCAAAGTTGGTTCGTATTCGTAATAAATAACTAATTTATAGTCTATACTACCTATATTGTATTGAAAATGTTTTATTTTTTTATTTTATTGCAACTACCTTATAAATTCATTAGTTATGGTCTTCAGAAAGTGGTTACAGGTCGGTCCCATATAAAAGAAAGAGTCATAAAATTTGGTGTGGATTACTTTCAAAGCAAAAACGAACAAAATATTAGCGCATACCAAGGATAGGAAAACCGCAATTGTTATACCGCTCCCAGAATCTAATAAAGAAATAAATAGGGCTATATACCGATATCTTAGCTTCCTTGCTTAAGTAAGTTATTGGAGAAAGTATATCCAAAATGTTATTTTGTTTTTTTTTTTTTTTCAAGAAAGCAAACATCCACTCAAAAACCTCGATTTTTTATTATACCTAGATCAACAAATAACAAAATCTTTAGCTACAAATAGTCATCTTACAATCCTATCAATGGATTTTGTTAAAATTTATGATAAAATAGGAATTTATGCTATCATCACACAATTAAAAGAATGGCGCGTTGGATTGAAACTGCTAAAATTCATCTTTAACTTTTTGAACAACAGAAAATATAGAGTTAAAATAAATAATGTTTACTTAACAATCTTTCCCCTTGAAAATAGTATTCCGCAGGACTCGCCATTAACTGAAATTTTATTTCAAATAGTTTACGAAAAACTTAACGCTATAATGATGAAACAATCAAGTTGTAAGCTGTAAGTTGTAATCAAGTTGTAGGCGGACGATCTATGTATCATTATAATGGGTTGAAGCTCCTGACTTTTTTTTGCCGATCTTGTTATCACAATAACTCCATATCTAATATTTCAATAATTTTATTTTATGATTATAAGAATATCTCGAAAACTGGATGTGATAGAAAAAATCTGTGAACAGATTTGGATTCAGCACATAAAAAAGTCCATTAAAATATTTTACACTTTTTTTCTAAACTCACAAACTCAATTTAGAAAAACTGCTTATATAGTATAATAGTAGGGACCCTAGGCAACACTCTCCATGTGGTGGTATTGGATGCCATCTCTTCATTCGGCCACTTTAACAAAAATATTTTGGAGAAAAAAAAAAATTGCTAACTGTTGTTCAATAAAAATAATATGAATTTATTATTAATCTCAGTAGGGCTTGAAATTGCTTAAATACTATTATTTGGCAAAAAAAAAAAATTGTTAAAAATTTTTTTAAATTGTTGAAAAATTCATATTTAAGTGTTTTAAGACGGTACGTCATATACATTAACTTCACACTTAAATATGTTTTACTTAAGACGTTACGTCAAAAACGTATGTAACTGACGTATTTAACTTCACACACATCAGAGAATGTAATACTTTGATTGATGATAACAACTCAATTTTAAATGCTATTAAATGGGCCAAGAAACAAAGATCAAAGTAAATTATATGCTCAGATTCTAAATCATCTATCACAGCTATACTAAACTTAATTAATAATGATGACACGATATGCGGAATAAGAGATTATCTCATCCGTTTTCCATCTAAAATAAAAGTATGGTGGATACCGGGTCACTCCGGTATTATTGGTAACGAAAGAGCTGACCAAGCAGCAAAAGAATCGTTTAATTATCCACTCATAATAGCAACTACTCAAAGTATATGTTCAATGTACTCTGCGATCCGTAAATACATTGTTAATAAAAAGAATCTTGAAGAATCGTGCAGAATTTTAGATTCCTGCTATTAAAAATGGCGATTTTATTAACGGAATTCAAACGGACGTAACTACAAGTGGGTGTATTTCTAAATGCAAAAAGACGTCACTACACATTTATATATACTCAGAGAATTAAAATATCAAAGAAAAAGTGGCAAAATCTCCAAGACTTAAAACCATTAATAACAGCCAATTGCCATAATTTTTTTTGACAATATTCCCTCGAAAATTAACTATTTGTTTTCGACTTCTTTTAAATGAATTTTTTTTATAAAATGTACTGAATTTTTTTGTAATAATTAATTATTATTAAGTTTCGTATTAAATAAATAAATAAATTTTAGTCCGGAGACCATAAAACCATGGTAAATTAGTTTTTGTTAGTTTTTTTTTTTGTGGCCTTGCTGAAAATCTATTTAACTTCGAGCCTTATATAATACTGTATTGATATTTGTAATTATTATTATTTAATCAACTAATTTGTTGCAGTCTGAAAACTTCATCTAAAAAAACTGTTACTCAAAAACGAAATACGGAATACAAAATAAATGATGGTACAATAAATTCTACATCTACGAAAATTTCTAGAAAAAAGATTTCAAAAAGCCGAAAGGAAGATGAGGCAGAAATTTCTTTGTCTATGGAAAATATAATTGATGGCGTTTCATGCCATCAGTGTGACAAAGTTTTTGATAACAATAAACTTCTGCAAGAGCATATGGCACAACACCGACTTGAAGAAATACCTGAAAGAAAATACACAAAGAAATCGAAACATTTAAGAAAAAATGAAACCAATCAAAGAAACTTCAAATGTGAACAGTGTGGCAAAGGTAATTTTAAAAACTATTAAATCAAATTGTTTGATTAAATTTTTCTCTATTATTGAAAGGGTTCGTTAAAAAATCAAACTATGAAAACCACTTGCAGATGCATTCAGGTACATATAATACAAATATCAACACAAAGTTGTGTTTAATAAAATGTTTTAATAGCGATTTATTTTCTGCAGGTGAACCCTTCTTGTGTATTGAGTGTGGAAAAAGTTTTAAAAAGGTCAGCAGTTTAAAAACGCACATGTTACGACACAAAGGTGAGAAAACTTTCCAATGCCAGCTTTGTCCAAAAAAATTTTTATTATCAAGCGGCTTATGCGGTCATATGATGGTGCATAAGAAAGAGAAATCATACCTGTGTGCTATTTGTGGTAGCGCCTTTCATATGGCCTGTCAGTTGAGAAAACACAATCGTTACCATGATGGCATTAAAAACTATCAATGTGAATATTGTGATATGAGATTTGTGACCCGTGAAAAACAACTCCGTCATATGCGCACACATACAGGAGAAAAGCCCTATCGTTGCAAATATTGCGAAAGAGCTTTTGCCCAAAGTAATGAATGCGTTAAACATTTGCGTCAACACTTGGGAGATAATGTTTATCAATGTGATCTTTGCCCGCTAAGATTTCCAATGGCCAGAGACTTGCGAGCACATTTTGCCACTCATAAAGATGATGATGAAGAAACCCGTGCTCGTAATTTAGAGGCTCGAAGGGAAGAAGAGCAAAACTTGCAAATTAAATTGGGTTCTAAGAAAACGTGAACAACCTATAACATTATTTTTTTATATTTTATTTATTGTGTCTTTAATATGTTTGAACTAACAATAGTTGCTCATATCTTAAATCTAAAATAAAAATACTTGTTAAGTTCAGCCAGTGCTAGAGAAAAAAATGTGTAAAATGTTTTACTGTTGATACTATAATTTGCGGGTTATCCCTCTGATGTTCGGACGACTTAATCGACTGTAACCAGGTTCATTTAGTATATTATCGGCCAGCGAATTCGAATGAGTTTCAAGATTTTTTAAATACGTTACTGAATGTTTCGCTATTTCTGCTTTTTAACTGATGCCACGTTTAAATCTTTGTGAATGTTCGAGTTTTTTATACACCATGGAGCAACGGAAATTGTCCGTGGAATCTTATTTTGGTGCCTTTGGATTTTTTTTACATTGCTTATAATTGAATTCTATAACACCAAATTGGTTTTAGGATTGACTTGTGCAATATAATTTTGCAATCTAAGCTGATAGTAGAGTTTCTGCCGATTAGCCAGATTAGTTGGACTGCTTTTATCTTCATTTGTGTTAACTTTGATTCAATATGAGTTTTTCAGGTATCATTTGGTTATTTATGCGAATCGAGGGGCACGAGTCCCTACGCAGGGTGAAAATTAATATGAGTACATTACTTAGATGGCTATAAATAACCGTTTAGGTCTGTAGCCTCCAGTTTCTAGCACCAAGTTTTGCGAGAACTTCCGCAGCTTGATCCTTCTACCGGAGTTTGGGTATTCTCCTTCTCCGTCTTCCTTTGGGATCGAAGTGCCTTGATAAACCGATTGGTAGCGCGCTAGTATATCAGTCTGGAGGTTGCGGGTACGATTCCCGCCAAAGACTCTGGGTGTTTTCTGCAGACAAGCAAAAAAACTTCGCAGAGTTGGTGTCGTCTTAAAAAAAAAAAAAAAAACTTGAATGACCTTCTCGCTGGAGCATTCTCATTCATACGTATGACATGCCCCAGCCAGCGGAACCGTTGTACTTTAATGAGCTTAACTATGTTGATGTCTTCGTACGAAGACATATGTACATACAGTATTTTAAATAACAAAATGTTGTTTTATGATTAGGAATAAACAAAAACTTAATCAGGCTTATTTATTAAAAATTTAATGCTTCCAGATTGATAATATTTAATAAAAGTACATAATTTTAAAAATTAAAGGGTGTCCCCATATAACATATATATTATGTACTCAAAATGTTCATTAAAGTCTATGTTTTCAAAATATATAGTCATTTTTCATGGGAGAATCATAGTTTCCATTGGAAAAATCAGCAACGGTTTTATTTGCCCAAAGGGGGATGAAGCCACTTTTCTCGGGAATGACTCGAAGTATATATTTTCAAAATATATAGCCATTTTTCCTGGGACTATCATGGTTTTCATAGAAAATCAATAATTATTTTCCCTTTTTTAAATAAACCTAAAATCTACGCTATTAGTAAAATTCCCAATTACGGGATATTTATTTTTCATCGATTTTTAAATTCCCAAAATCTATTTCGTCGACGCTATCATAGCTCACTTCAGTTAAATTTAGTAATAGACAAGACGAATTCATACCAGGTGGAGGCGATAGGCCAGCTGATTATTTTTTGCCCTCGTTATTATGCTAATATCTTGTCAAAAATACCTTGTTTTACCCGGAGTCCACACCTAATGAATTTATATCACTTAATATAAAAAATATAATTTTTAATACTGTTTTTTAATAATCACAAGGTCTTTTTTATAAAAATCTTTTATTAATTTATTAATAAAAGTTTATTAACAAAAATTATTAATTTATTAATAAAAGTTTATTGAACAGTTGCCGTCACTTTGAAAAAATTTCAAAAAATAAAGAGAGCCATACATACGATTTTCGCTTTTTTATCCGTATTTTCTCCCAATTTCTTACAGATTCAATGCAATACCATTTGTGCTCTTTTACACAAATATTTAACATACCGTAAGGCTTCTATGACTGTGTCAACCGCCCTTTATTACGATACCCGTTTTCTTGTTCTTCGACTACGATACTTTCGTAGAAGATTAAAGAATTGTTTCTAAAAATCTATTACAATCTTATTGTGGCTGAATATTTTATTTTAAAAATTTGAATCAAAGTCTGGCAGCACTATAATAAATATAAATAAATATTTGTGATTGTTGTGCACTTTCAATTAAATTTGTTGTACAAAAAGTGACAAAAAGTTTATTATTTTTCAAAAAATAAAATATGAATACAAAAATTGATTGCATGCAAGATATGTGCCGGACGTGTATGATACAGTTTTCCAAAACAAAAAAGAAAAATGTCAAAAAGCGAAGCATTCATGAAATACCACCGGGCTGTAAAATGAACAAAAGTATAATGGAACTTCTTCAACTAGTGCAGCCACAAATTAAAATAGAAATTAAGGATAATCTTCCAGTGCTTATGTGTTCAGATTGTGTACAAAAATTGTTGGTGTCACATGAGTTTTTAGAGACGTTTAGAAGTGTTGATATAAAACTTCGAAAAATGCTTAAAGAAATAGAAGAAATTTCGAACTGTAGCTACAATTTCAACGAAATAGACAATAAATCTTTAGAAACAATTCAAGAAAATAATTATGCTGAAGAGTTGTCAGATAAAGAAAAAGAAATCATTGAAATAACCAAGTGTGAATTTGAAATCGAAGAAATAAATATTGAAGGACTTGAGAATGAGATGGAAGATGAAAATGAGTGGCTAGAATTCGCTAACGAGAGTTTAGAAGAATTGTCTGAGGAATCAGAATATAAGGAGCCTTATTTTCTCAATCCCTATAGTGATGCTAGTGATAATGAATGGGTACCTCCTAACAGTTGGTTCGTATTCGTAATAACTAGTTTATAGTTGATAGTACCTATATTGTAATGAGTATTTTTTTATTATATTGCTATCACCTTGTAAATTCATTATTTATGGTCTTCAAACCTATTAACTTCGAGCCTTATATAATACTGTATTGATATTTGTAAATTATTATTTGATCAGCTATTTTTTTGCAGTCTGAAAAATTCATCAAAAAAAACTGTTACTCAAAAACGAAATACGGAATACAAAATAAATGATGCTACAAAAAATTCTACATCTACGAAAATTTCTAGAAATAAGATTTCAAAAAGGAGAAAGGAAGATGAGGAAGAATTTTCTTTGTCTATGGAAAATATAATTGATAGCGTTTCATGTCATCAGTGTGACGCAGATTTTGATAATATTAAACATTTGGAAGAGCATATGGCACAACACCGACTCGAAAAAATACCTAAATACACAAAGAAATCGGACAATTTAAGAAAAAATGTAATCAATCAAAGGAACTTCAAATGTGAACAGTGTGGCAAAGGTAATTTGAAAAACTATTAAATCAAATTGTTTAATTAAATTTTTCTATATTATTGAAAGGGTTCGCCAAAAAATCATACTACAAAAACCACTTGCAGATACATTCAGGTATAATACAAATATCAACACGATGTCGTGTATAATAAAATGTTTTAATAGCGATTTATGTATTTTATCCAGGTGAATCTTACTTGTGTATTGAGTGTGGAAAAAGTTATAAAAAGGTCAGCAGTTTAAATATACACATGTTACGACACAAAGGAGAGAAAACTTTCCAATGTGAGCATTGTCCAAAAAAATTTGTATGCTCAAGCGGTTTATATGGTCATATGATGGTGCATAAGAAAGAGAAACCATACGTGTGTGATATTTGTGGTAGTGCCTTTCATATGGCTTATCAGTTGAGAAAACACAATCTTTACCATGATGGCATTAAAAACTATCAATGTGAATATTGTGATATGAGATTTGTGACCCGTGAAAAACAACTCCGTCATATGCGCACACATACAGGAGAAAAGCCCTATCGTTGCAAATATTGCGAAAGAGCTTTTGCCCAAAGTAATGATTGCGTTAAACATTTGCGGCAACACTTGGGAGATAATGTTTATCAATGTGATCTTTGCCCGCTAAGATTTCCAATGGCAAGAGACTTGCGAGCACATTTTGCCACTCATAAAGATGATGATGAAGAAACCCGTGCTCGTAATTTAGAGGCTCGAAGGGAAGCAGAGCGAAACTTGCAAATTAAGTTGGGTTCTAAAAAAAAACTTGAGTAGTTTACAAAATTAAAAAAAAAAATATTTTGTTATTGTAATTTGAAAATTTAAATAGTATACATAATATAATTATAAAATAAATAATTTATTTTGTTGTTTTTATGAGTGCACTTGTTATATCATAGTATTCAATAAGCTATTAACAAATTTTGTATTCAATTTTTTTTCTTTAATTTCCAATCCTCATAGTATTTTAAAGTGTATGTAAATGTTTCGCTTTATAAAATAAGGCCCAAAAACTTATATACGTACCACAATAATAAAATGCCTAGGAAAGCGAAAGATAGAATGATCGTTAAAATTGTAATTATTTACAACAAATTTATAAACATATTCTTTGGCGAAACAAAATTATTATGAACCGGCAGTATCCGTGACGTTGTCAGCGTTCGGACAACTTTTTATCTGCATTAGTCTTTTGTTTCTAATCTACCTCCGACCGTTACTTTTATAATGCTGCAAATCTAGTTTATATATTTAATTTGTATAAAGGTATCCATCTCTGGGTACTTGCTCAGAATCAAGCAAGGCGAATTTATACCAGGTGTGAGCGGTAGGACAACAACAAAACAATAAGTTTGACATTAGATTAGCAAATATGAAACAATGTATTTTTTGACAAGACATTAGCAAAAAACGAGAGCAAAAAAAAATCAGCTGGGCTATCGACTCCACCTGGTATGAATTCGCCTTGGAATCAAGCAAGGCGAAATCATACCAGGTAGAGCGGATAGCCCAGCTGATTTTTTTTTTGCTAATGTCTTGTCAAAAATACATTAATGTATTGTTTCATATCTGCTAATCTATCAAAGTTGCTGTCCTACTGCTCACACCTGGTATGAACTCCCCTTGGTTGTAGTTGTTACCATAGATAACACATAGATAGTCAACTAAAACGTCAAAAACCTAAGTCTCTTGTCAAAAAACTAAGTCTAAGAATGTATTGGTAGGCAAAATTGTATAAGTGTTGGTTAAAAAAAAAGAAATACCCCACAGCACCTAAACTGCATATAGTTGTATAAAATATTTTGTAAAAATAGAATATTTTTTTACATTCAATTTTTGATGTTAAAATTAAATAATTTTTTTGCTTTTTAATAAAAATATGAATTTTGTATTTCTCTAATATATTTCTAAAAAAAAACGTTATATATATCTAAAAAAAAACGTTAGATTAAATGCTAATTTTAAATATTTATTATATTGATTTGAAAAGTTTCATCCCCTATAAAACAAAAAAATACAATACTGTGTAGAAATAAATTTCAGCAAACAAATGTCAACAAAATTAAATTTATTTTGTATTAAAAAATTTAAAATACAATAAATTGTTAAATAATTTTTTGTGCAAAAATTCAAAATTGTTTAAATATTTGGAAAGTGCAATAAAATATCGCGTAATAGTGTCTAAATGTGAATAAAAATTTTACTCCCCTAAGTGTGTTGAATTCACACCGTACCCGTATGTGTGAAGACATTTGTAGCCACGTTTTTGACATTTGGAGAGTTGGCCATCTATGTGTTATTTATGGTTGTTACCCTACTGCTCAAACCTGGTATGAATTCGCCTTGGAATCAAGCCATATTTATATCAGGTGGGTTACTGCGTATTTCTATTCGTAAGAATAATTGTTCGAAACACAATGTAAAAGACATGCATTCGAATGATTTATCTTTCGAATCAAAATACGCAGTAACCCCACAGGTAAACTCCCTTGGTGAAGCTAAAATATTGAGGGGAAAATTTTAAATTGTTTTTATATAGATTTTGACATTAAAATGTATATTTCTTTCCCCTTAAAATACCTTCTCATGTCAAACTCAATATAAAAAAAATAAAAATTTCCGTTTAGTTTTCTTTTTAGCTGCGTACTGCCAAACGGAAAGTTGCCTAAAAATTTTCAAACCTTAATTTCAAACTGATTTTTTTACACATACTTCTTATGGGAAACTGAAATTCAGGCGAACTGCGTACTATTAAACTGAAAGTCGCCTGAATATTTTCAAACCTGAATTTCAGGCTGTTTTTTTTACACACAATTCCTATGGCAAACTGAAATTCAGTCGAGCTGCGTACCGGCCTTAAACAAACTTATCAAAGAAATAGGACATGAGAATTTTAATGTTTTTATATTATATTTCATAGGTGATAGAGCTTTTATAAATTGTTTTACATTCTTAAACACTATTCTTTATTAATAAATTAATTATTTAGGCTTAAGTTTTACCAAGCAGACATTTCTTCGTTATTTTATTCTCTTTGTATATGTAAATATTTTTGATATGAAGTTTGTCTTATATCAAGACAAAATTTTGTCGGGTATATAGACACTAGGTAATGTAGACTGCCGGTAACCCTTTCCCAGCAAAAATGCAAAAGGAAAATCCATATATTTAAAATCTGGCAACTTCTAGTAAACAATAATTTTCTACGCTAAATGTCAAGAAAAATTTGCTACTTTGTTATTTTTATCAGAAGAATTTGTTAATAATTAAACAATTGTTTAAAATACAGAATTTAATTAAAAATGGCTTCATCTTTTGAAAACATGTGTCGAACGTGCATGCTAAGTGAAAGCAAAGAGCAGGAAATGGTCAACAAAAATAAAGTCAAAAATAAAACGATAGAAATGGTCTCAATATTTACTATCCAGGACGAAGCCAAAGAAAACCCCAATTTGGTGGAACTAATTAAAATGACTGTTCCACAAATTAAAATTCATAAAAATGACCAGCTGCCGAAAAATATCTGTTTAGAATGTTCAGAAAAAATCAATGATATTTATAATTTTCAACAAAACTGTTTGAATAATGAAAAGAAATTCTATAAAATGCTAGAGAAGCACGATGCCATTAATTTATTCAATGACTCTGATGACCATGAAGATGTATTTAAGACTGATGAAAATGAAGATGATGTTTTCAAGACTGAATTTGATGATTCCTTTATTGAGGCAACTTCTATGCAATCTGATGAGGAAATGATTATGGAAGAAGAAATAAATAGAGCGGCTGAAGCGACAGAGGAGTTCATTGAAAGTTGTAGTGATTTGAGTATCGATTTAGTCTGGGATGATGATAATAGTGACGAGGAATGGGATGAAAAAAAGATAAGGTAATTCAAATATTTGTCATTGCTATGGTCTATTTCGAACATGTTAATAAAATTAACAATATGATTTTATACCTATAATAATACTACTGGGATTAAAAGAGATATGACTTCTTAAAGTTTTTAATATATGTACATATGTATGTAGTTCTCTTTTAAATATGTATATACTCTGTGAAGTAGTTTCATAGGTACCCTGCAGGAAATGTCAATAGTGAATCTGTACTGACTTACTATTGACACAGGCACCAGTACTAGTGTCATTATAACCTAGCCAATGCTATTTACTATAGACATTTAACATGTGCATGTCATTGAAAATCCACTACTGACATTGGTACTATTGACTAGGTGGAACTAGTGATTCACTAGTATATTTTAGTAATTCTAGTCTACACTTTTGGTACTTTTCTGAAATAGATTGGACAATGTAAATGCATATTTTCTTAATTTTTGTGGTTTTATTAAAAAATAAATAAATGACTAAAAAGTACTAATTCATAACTGTTTTCTAACATAAAATCTAAAAATTTAAATTAATATGAACAATTAAATGTTATATGAACAATTCAAGACTATGATTATAAAATAACTATGATTATAATATAACAATTATTGTAATTTTTGACCTTTTGAATAATTTTATAATTAAGTTTTTACGCTCTAGGTCTTTTTTATAAAAATATTGTAATTTATTTTTATATTCGATATTTCGCTACACCATTGGGTAGCATCGTCAGGAAATAAAAATTGTTTTTTTTTTTTTTTTTTTTATAAATTTTTATAATAAAAATTGTTTTTTTTTTATTAATTTTTATAATAAGAATTGTTTTTTTTTTTGTTTTTTTATTTCCTGACGATGCTACCCAATGGTGTAGCGAAATATCGAATATAAAAAAATAAATTACAATATTTTTATAAAAAAGACCTAGAGCGTAAAAACTTAATTATAAAATAAAATATTTAAGTTAAAAAAGTTAAAATTAATTATTACGAACAATTCAATAAGATTGTTAAGAGTGTGATTATAAATAATTTCGAAAATTTTAATTATTATTAGTCGAACTGTTTATGCATTACATACAATGAAATTTATAATCAAGCTTAAGTTCGTTTTTATTCTCTCTAAGAAAGAATTAATTAAATTACAAATTAGGTTCGCTGAAGGAACAACAAAATATAGGTGGTAAATATTAAAAGAAAAATCTTCAACAAGAGGGAAGCTTAAGGTAGTGGTAGACTTCGTTCTCACCAACTGACGATTGATAATTGAATACAAGTTTTCTCGTATTCCTTTATCTGGGTTTGGTTGGTTAAATAGATGATGCTTACAACTAAACACTACCCTAAGTAGATTAGATACAAGAGTGCTGATGACGGACGTGGCTGTCTAGAAAATGTGCATTCCGCTCTTGCTGGTGTATAAAAATTAAATTTTCCCAAATTTTCTTTAATATTATCACCTAATTTAATTAATTCTTTCTTAGAGAGAATAAAAACGAACTTAAGCTTGATTATAAATTTCATTGTATGTAATAAATAATTTCAGTTAAAAAATTGTTAAAAATTAATCTTTGTTTGAAGTGTCTTCATCCATTTGTTTTCCGTTTGATTTTGCTTTGTCTCGACCTATTTATTTACAAAAGTTTTCTTCTTTGCCGCTGAAATGCTGCTCGAAGCGTTTTATCCAAAAATTCACTGAAAATTGAAATAATATCTAAATATTATGAAAAAAATAAATTAGTCAAGTGCGAGTTAGACTCACACACGTAGGGTTCCGTACTATGTTCAGTATAATTTAAAAATTCCAGTTGTTTATTTTTTATTTCTTATGGGACACCCTTAAATTTTAAAAGTAAAGTAATATTCGCGAAAATTGCATCATAATTAGAACACCCTTTAATTTTATTATTCATTATAGTGGCCATGGCAACTTCCTTTCTATAAATATATTAAGAGTCTACTTATTGCGATTAAAAGATAAGTCACTATAAGTGAAAAACATGTCACTGTCGGAACACCCTTTAATTTTTAGTAATTGTCATATCGGCCATGGCAACACATCTTCTGTACAAAATTTCAAGAGTCTACCTGTTACGGTTCAAGAAATAAGGTTTTAACATGCAAATCACGTCACTGGCGGAAAACCCTTTAATTCTTATTATTTGTTATAGTGGACATAGTTATACACCTCCTGTAAAAATTTCAAGATTCCAACTATTCATTCAAAACTTAGGTTATATACATGCAAATCACGTCACTATTGGAACACCCTTTAATATTTAAGTTCAATTTTGTATACTTGTTTATAAAACAAACATAGTTTTAATTACGGTCTGCAAATTGTAAGTGGTTTCCTCTTACAGCTCAAAACAAAAGACATAAACGTAAATAACACGTCTCTTTTGGAAGACCCTACGTTTTAGTATTTTTTGCTATTGTGGCCGCAGTTATACACTTCTGGTAAAATTTTCAAGAGTCTACCTATTATGGTTCAAAACTTAGGCCTTACACATACAAAGCACACCACTATCGGAACACCCTTTAAATTTAAAGTTTATGTTTTTAGACTTGTTTATAAAGCGAACTAAGTTTTAAATACTGTTGTAAGAAATAAACACATATTCGTAAATAACACCTCTCTATCGGAACACCCTATAAGTTTAAATATTTTTTGCTATAGTGGCCACAGTTATAGACCTTTGGTAAAATTTTCAAGAGTCTACCTATTATGGTTCAAAACTTAGGCCTTATACATGCAAATCACTCCACTAGCGGAACACCCTTTAATTTTTAGGTTTATTTTTTTCAGACTTGTTTATATAGCGAACTAATTTTAATTTAGTGCTTGCATATTTTTAGTGAATTCCTCCTACAGTTCAAGAAATAAGCACATATTCGTGAATAACACCTCTATATCGGAACACCCTATAAGTTTTAGTATTTGTTAATATAGCAGTCACAGTTATATACTTTCTGTGAAAATTTCAAGCGCCTACCTATTACGGTTCAAAACTTAGGATTTATAAATGCAAATCACACTACTATCGGAACACCCTTTAATTTTTAAGTTTATTTTTTTATACTTGTTGATATAGCGAACTAAGTTTTAATTACTGCTTACATATTTTTAGTGTATGCCTCCTACAGCTCAAGAAATAAACACATATTTTTGAATAACACCTCTCTATCGGAACACCCTATAAATTTTAATATTTGTTGCTATAGCGGCCAAAATTATACACCTTCTGTAAAAATTTCAAGATTCTACCTATTATGATTCAAAACTTAGGCCTTATAAATCAAAATAACACCACTATCGGAACACCCTTTAATTTTTAGGTTTATTTTTTAGACTTGTATATAAGGCGAACTACGTTTTTATTACAGTTTGTAAATTTTTAGTGTATGCCTCCTACAGTTCTAGAAATAAACACATATTCGTGAATAACACCTCTCTATCGGAACACCCTATAAGTTTTAATTTTTGTTGTTATAGCGGCCATCGCTATACACCTTCTGTGAAAATTTCAAGAGTCTACCTATTATGGTTCAAAACTTATGCCTTATACATGCATTTCACACCACTATCGGAACACCCTATAATTTTTAGTTTTATTTTTTTATACTTGTTTATATAGTGAACTAAGTTTTAATAACTGTTTGTAAATTTCAAGTGTATCCCTCCTACAGTTCAAGAAATAAACACATTTTCGTAAATAACACCTCTCTATTGGAACACCCTATAAGTTTTAGTATTTGTTGCTATAGCGGCAACAACTATACATCATCTGTGAAAATTTCAAGAGTCTACCTATTACGCTTCCAGAGATAAAAGGCGCTGACAGACGGACAGACGGACAGACGGACAGACGGACAGACGGACATACGGACAGACGGACAGACGGACAGACATTGTAGCGAAAACAATAGGGTTTCGTTTTTACACTTTGTGTACGGAACCCTAAAAATAATTGTCAAAATATAACAAAACTTAAAACAAACAACAAACTGTTTACCTATTAAAACTTTAAACACATATGGATATTCACGCAATCTCTTTTTTTCTAATGGATAAAATAGCGTCCAGGTCTTTTAATTTTTACTCACTCCTACTTGGGAAAAATAAGGTTTGTAGCAACCATATTTTACTTAACAATTCTGTCTAGTAAAACTTTATACTCCGCCAGAATGTCCAGTAAGATGTTATGTCGTTTTGATGATTTGAAACACAATTTATATTGAGTTTTTGAATATTTAAAATAAACATATTTTTTTCAAATATAAAAATGTAGACGATTTGTTGACAATGTCGCCAAAGAGTCACCATAATAGTTGACAAAAGTGGTGTCATGGGGGCAATTGCCCCAAATTTCCTTAAGGGTATATTCTGCGATTTTTTTTTTTTTTTTGAAATATGTAGTGTAATATTTTAGAAAAAGAAAAATATAAATCGTTTCAAAAATTGCATTATTTTGTAAGTACCTATAAGAAGAAAAAAAACCTTTTTTTATAAAATTTGTTTTATATCTTTAATTTTTATAAATTTTTTATTGTATACATATGGTAAGTCTTTAAAGTCTTTTACATATGAGTGTGATTATGTTTACGTTATAATTAGATAATTTTAAAATTTTAAACGATTTAAAATTAATATATATTTTAAAATCTGCTTTATATTTAAATAGTAATTTATATTCAAAAGTCGTAAGACTACAACAACCTTAACAAACACCCTAAATATTGAAATTTATTTTATTAATGACTTTTGTCAGCATCTTAGTTGAAAATAACTAATTATTTCATTTTGAATTTCTTATAAAATAATATAATGTAAAATTCAGATATGCGATGGAAATCTCTTTTAAAATTGAAATGTTTTAAAAATTTAAACTGTTTTTATTTTTTTTATATTCTTTACAACTCCTTTTTCATTAATTACTTACAATTTCTTTTTCATTATTGTTTCAACTTGATCCTTTGGTCTTCATATTGAATAAAAATAAGTTTCATTTTTTTTAAATTGATTGGAAGCGAATAGTTTTAAAATCGATCGATTTCAAACGTTTTGTTTGCCATTATGTGCGATAAACATATGATTGTTTTAGCATGTTTTTTTTTTCGGTTAATATCTTTAACTATATATATGCTCGATTAATAATAATAAAAAATAAATAAAATAATTTATATAAATTTTTCTTTGAATCTGGGAATCACTTGCTGATAAATTTTTATTAGTAACTAGCTGACCCGGTCCGCGTTGCTGGCCCTAAGCAAACATTAGTGTTGTATTCAGCGATGCCAACTTAACTCTTTTCGCACTATTTTTGGCTCTATTTGACTACCTCTAACGTGAATATTTTCCCTTCAGAACTTTTTCAGAAAAAAGAGATTAATTTTCTGTGGGCCACCACCAACTGAGGAACCTCCGTCGGCTCATGCGCAACAGTTTTGTTAAAGATCATACCATCATCAAATGCACAGCTTACGATTTAAGTCGACTTAAGCAAAAATTAAGTTACTGGTACCTTTGAAATTTCCGTACTGCAAAGTACCCATGTGCAAAGTTTCAATTATTTTGTATTATTTTTCAGGAAGTTATAGCAAAAAAACTTTCTGCTTATCTTTTTTCAATCCCGAATCGTATTTGGAAAAAAGCTTAGGAAACTACAAGGTATTTTTCAAAATCATAGAAACTCCTTTTACAACTTCTTAATTGCAACGCCTGCGTACTTTTGGTAGATTTAAGATATTTTTCAAAATCATGCGTTTGACTCCCATAGGTAAACTTTAAAGATAAGTTATTTTTTAAAAAAAAAATTATTTTAAAGTTTAAAATTGCTCTCCTACAAAACTTAAAAATCAGTCTTAATCACTTTTTCCTTATTGCCACAGATATATAGATGGATTAGTAATTTGCCTACTTAACTTGAAACATCATGTTTAATGAAGTCAGGTTCGAACACTTTAGCACTTTACTTACTTTTTACAATGCGATTTACAACACTTTACCAAAGAGAAGTAAATCGGCCAAGTGAGAGTTGTTAGACTCGCACATAGAGGATATGAAATGATTTATTAAAAAATATGAAATATGCTGGCAAATATTTGACAATTTGAAAAAGTTTTCAAGATTGTGACTAGTCTTGTCAGATTTGGATGATTTTGTAATAATTTTATTTGGGAATTCTTAATTTAAATTTGTACTACCTAAAGTTTAATAAAAGTATATACATAAGTAAATTAATTATTTAGGCTTAAGTTCGTAATTATACTCTTTATAATTATAAATAAAAATTAGAGTTTACAAGTGTAAAACAATTTCAAAAAGCTCTATCTCCTATGAAATATAATGTAAATTTAAAAATTTCTCATATCATATTTCTTTGAGAAGTTTGTTTAAATAGAAAATTAATAACAATTAAAGCTACTGGGTAGATTGATACGAAGAGAACTGATGACGGACGTAGCTGTCTAGAAAATGCATTCTGCTTTGCTGGTATCTAATTTTTCTTTATCTCTTTATAATTAAGAACTTAAGCCTAAATAATTAATTTATTAATTCAAAAATAGTTCAAATAAAATTTATATAAAAGTATATTTAAAGTAAAATTTATATAAAAGGAATCTATTCTCTTGAACTTAATATTTTTATATATAATATTATTTATTTCTAAAAAAACGCATATTTCCTTTTTAAAATTTATTAAATAAATATTTTATAAAGAAATCACAAAATATTTATTTAAAAAAAAATATAGTAATCCAGACAGATCGGTAAAGCATATCCATACAGCTATATAGCTATTTCACTAGTGATTAATTTTTATTGTTAATTTTTGTAGAGCTTCTTAATCATTGTCAGAGCTTCTTAAAATAGTGTCTGTAAGGAAGATTACAAGAGCCATACGATTACACACTGTGTAATTTTTTAAGTCATGGCAAAATAACCATATACGGACACCACTACGTCATAAAAGACAAAAAACAAAGACCCCTGTCTCCCAGTTTTGCCCAAAGTCCTCCAGGTTTTTTTTTATGGGCCCTCAAAGATGTGGGGCCTCGATGTCATATTTTGCAAACCGTTTGAAATTTTGATATACTCTGAGGCAAAGTTGTAGCTCTTTTCATAAAGAACAAAAATTGTTAACATATAAAATCAAGGTCAAAATCGCAAAAAACTTAAAAAAAATCAATTTTTTTTACCTTTTTTCCCCTGTTCAGGTCCATAGGTAGCAAACCGTTCAAAACTCAAGGAAACAATCAACTACAAAAATAAACCTAAGATCTCAATAAACAACTTTCTAGAACATATGAACTTCCTAGGAATGATTCTTAACACCGTTTAGGGAAATTTTTCACTTTTGCGGCTACCTAAGCGCTAGCTAAACGGTGTTAAGAATCATTCCTAGGAAGTTCATATGTTGCACTGTGTTATGTTTATTATTAATTGTGAGCAATTGCCTCTCTACTTTTGGTATAATTTTTTCAAAGCCAAATGAAATAACGATTTCGAAAGTAACTGTCTTAATTAGACGTTCTAAAACTGGTTTATCATCTGTGAACTAGGGCCACATTTAATTTCATTTACCCAATTGTATCTCAAATGCTTGCACTGATATTAGGTATTTTTGCCTAAGGATACAAGGTGCCTCCATAAGCTGATTGGTAGTGCGCTAAACTATTATTCTGTAGGTTGGATAATCGATACTCGCCAAAGACACTGGAATGAATAATTACTTTTTTTGCTCAAAGGGACCAACATACAGAACCCAAGTGAGCTAGCTGTCCACACACAGCTGCCTGCCTAATCTCTGTACATATGTACATTATTTTGAGGTTTAAATTTCAAAGCTCAACTTATTATTGATATTTGGGTGCACAACAATTCTTTTTCAATTCTAATTCTCTAAATTAAAATAAATTAAACCAAAACACTTTTTTTAAAATCCAACTAACTTATTTAACTGCGTATCGGTTGCAGTTAGCAATTATGTAGCAAAATTTTAATTTATACATTTATGTGACGAAAAATACAAAAAAAAGTTCAAAAATGTTTACTTTATTTTTCATTATTTAAAGTAATTTGAAAAAAAGTAAAAAGTCCGAATGTAAAAAATCCAATAACGAACTGGTTGGAGATAAAATATTCCACGTTTTCTGTGCGGATAAGAAAACCAATGGTGGTGATGATAACTTTAAAACGGTTACAACAAATAAATCTGCTTTAACAAAAGACCTAAATGCTAGAGGAATTTATCCGTGCCGTAGATGCAAGAGAAAGTTAAAAACAAAATTATCACTATTGAAACATCAAGAAATGCACAATAAAAGAGACACTGAAGGACGAACATATGAATGTAACATTTGCAATAAAGGTAATAATACATAAAATATTTTTGTATCTTTTAATTAACAACAACTAACAAATATATTTAATTGCAGCATTTCACTATAGTTCACTATTGAGAGAGCACCAACGAACACATATTGGTAAGAAAAACCTTAACTCTATAGTTTTAGATTGCATAACGTTTCCTATATTGCAACAATTGTATTATTAGGTGAACGACCCTATTTGTGTTCAGTGTGCGGCAAAGGCTTTACATCGTCGGGAAGTTTAAAGCAACATTCATTGCGCCATCTAGAGGAAAAGCAATTTCCCTGTCCCGACTGTCCGCGATCCTTTCCCACCAAAACAGATATGCTCTCCCATTATGATATACACAAGGCCAAGCCAAGAAATCACATTTGTGATGTTTGTGGTCGTGGATTTTACAAGCCTTATTTGTTGAAACAACATAAAATGTATCACAACAATGAGCGACCATTTGCCTGTGAATTTTGTGACAAACGGTAAATTCAAAATAAATAAACACTTTATTTCTCATTACTTTCCGTCAACTTTTATTATTCCATCTCACTCTTTTATTTACAGTTTTGTCACAAGTGAAAAGGTAAAACGTCATACCCGCATTCATACCGGCGAAAAGCCATACAAATGCAACTATTGTGAAAGGTCATATTGTCAGTCGAGTGAATTAATGAAACATATGCGCTCACACTTGGGTGACAATATCTATCAATGTGAATTATGTCCACAGAAGTTACCAACTGTAAAACTTTTGCGCAGCCATTTTGCAACTCATAAAAATGATGATGAGCAAATGAAAGCTCAAAATTTGGCTGCTCTAACTGCACTGGAAATGAAAGGAATGTTTATCAAATAAAATTTAAAATTATCCTAATCGATATTTTACTTTAGTTAGTTTGATAACTTACATACGCATGTATGTAAATAGTTTTCTATATTAAAAAGGTCAAAGATTCTCAAAATTGTGATGATAATGTTTAATTCATTGATCGGTATGTACCTCGTTTATGTAACTAAAGTGAGAAACTTTTCACATATAATTATAATAGATATTCTGTTTTTCCAGGTTGTCCCAAGGTATATTTATCTTACTAGGTAGTGTCGTCCGCCCAGCTGATTTAGTA
Source organism: Phasia obesa (assembly GCA_949628195.1). Classification (NCBI taxonomy): domain Eukaryota; kingdom Metazoa; phylum Arthropoda; class Insecta; order Diptera; family Tachinidae; genus Phasia; species Phasia obesa. The sequence continues at coordinate 9,613,889 of OX451218.1, forward strand.
GTTCGACATGTGAAAAGTTGTATATGTTCAGAAATTTTATAGTGTAGAAGCGAGAAAGCAATAAAACACATACACGCCTTCTCAATTTTCTTATATGTTTTTTGACATTTCGAACTACAAAGCAACAACAAAATGCCATGTTGTTCTTGTATTGTTGTATTTGTTGTAGGGATGCCACTACCTAGTAAAATAAATATACCTTGGGTTGTCCTATAGCTAGTTCTAAACTTTTAAAAATAAATTATTGAAAAAGTTTGTCATTCAGGTATTTGATGGAAATCGATTTTGAAAACGAAATGAAAATGGTTGTGATGAACTTTTTTTGTTATTTTTTGTCATTTTTTATATGTTTGTCTGAATTCATTTCATTTTATTTTCATTTATTTATTCATTGGTAATATACGTAGCCAATTTGGCCAATATAAATATTACAAGTTAAAAACTATGAGAACAATATTCTAAAAACTAAAAACCAAATTTAACCTAAAACCCTACGACTCCTCCAAAATTATGGCCCCTATTATGGTTTACAACTCAACTCTACTTCAGTTGAAATTTTACAATTTGGTATTATCAATTACAACTCAACTAGTCAAAAATTGTTAAGTTGAATTTAAATTGTGTTATAACTCTGTTGTAGTTTCACCGTTTACAACCTTGTGTTAGTTCGGTTAACAAAAGTTTAAAAAAATTACAACTATCAGTAGCAGTTGTTTCAAATTACAACTCATCATTAGCAGTTGTCTTTCAAGTTGTCTTAGACAACTCAATTGAGTTGAGTTGTAAACCGTAATAGGGGCATATATTTATATATAAACATTTAAATCTAATTACAAAAGTACGAACCCAAAAATCAGCACTTAGGAATACGAAGAAGTGATATATTCACGAACCATTCGTTTAAATGTTGTTAGAGAACCAATGAAAGTACGTAAAGCTATAGGTAAGCTATTCCAAAATCTAGCAGCTCTAATAGTAAAGGAGTGTTCGTAAGTCATATTAGAAATTAGATCATACAGAATTTGTGGATTTCTTTCAGAATTGGAAAAGGATATTAAACGTGAAATAGCCTCCGGTTCATGAAATTTAATAATTTTATAAAGATATATTAGATGGATAAAGTCTGCGCAAAATAAAACAAACCTTAGAGCATAAATTGTTAATATGCGGCTCAAAAGACAATTTGTTATCAATTATAAGTCCAATACAACGCAAATTATTAACAGTATCTATGGCAGTATTACAAATGTTTCAGCCAACCTTCGATGTGGTAACTTCATAGCAAATATAGCAAAGTCTACCACTACCTAAAGCTTCTCTCTTAATGAATATTTTTATTTTAATATTTACCACCTTATATTTGTTGTTGTTTCAGCCAACCTTCAGTGTGGTAATTTCATAACTACATAGCAAAGTCTACCACTACCTAAAGCTTCTCTCTTGTTGAATAATTTTATTTTAATATTTACCACCTGATATTTGTTGTTGGTTCAGCCAACCTTCGATGTGGTAACTTCATAGCAAATATAGCAAAGTCTACCACTACCTAAAGCTTCTCTCTTAATGAATATTTTTATTTTAATATTTACCAATTTATATTTGCTGTTGTTTCAGCCAACCTTCGGTGTGGTAACTTCATAACTACATATCAAATATAGCAAAGTCTGCCACTACCTAAAGCTTCTCTCCTGTTGAATATTTTTATTTTAATATTTACCACCTTATATTTGTTGTTGTTTCAGCCAACCTTCAGTGTGGTAATTTCATAACTACATAGCAAAGTTTACCACTACCTAAAGCTTCTCTCTTGTTGAATAATTTTATTTTAATATTTACCAACTAATATTTGTTGTTGTTTCAGCCAACCTTCGGTGTGGTAACTTCATAGCAAATATAGCAAAGTCTACCACTACCTAAAGCTTCTCTCTTAATGAATATTTTTATTTTAATATTTACCAACTTATATTTGCTGTTGTTTCAGCCAACCTTCGGTGTGATAACTTCATAACTACATACCAAATATAGCAAAGTCTACCACTACCTAAAGCTTCCCTCTTGTTGATTTTTTTTTTTAATATTTACCACCTTATATTTGTTGTTGTTTCAGCCAACCTTCTGTTAGCAATTAAAGCTACAGCAATTACCGTGTCAAGACATATTTGTAAATTAAATTTGATCAAAATCGGTTTATAGAATTTTAATTTTTTAGTATTGTTAATATTTATAAAATAAATTTTATTTCAACAAAAAAAACACGAGTCTTCTTTTTAATTTGTTAATCCACTGTGATTGATTGTTTTAAAACAACGATACCATTTTACTTAATTTCTTATTATTTTAAGTAAAACTAAAAAATCAAACCATTCAAAGCCAGAGCAAATTGGTGATGTTAAAATAAAAGATGAACCAAATGAAACAACAAACCACGTTAAGCAACATTTACCAATGGCAAGAAAAACGAAATTCTTGAAGGAAAAACATAGCGGAGCTCGGCAACAGATTTATCCCTGTGATAAATGCAAAAGAAAATTAAAATCCGAATTGTCATTTAAAAAACACCAACAAATGCACGATAATAAAGCAAAAACATATAAATGTTCGATATGTAAACAAGGTAAATGTTTAATAATTCAACAAATAAAAGTTAACATCAATTAATTAAATTCTTTTCTTTTTTTAATTCCCATTTAGTATTTGATAAAAGATTAGTGTTAAAAGATCATATGCGAACGCATAGTGGTAAGCAAAAAATTTATATTAGCGGTTTTCACTCTTCGTAGTAAACTAGTGTTGTAGATCTTGGTTGCCAGACTATAACAGCATAATAAATCACGTACAATAATTATTTACAAGTGTGAAGACAGCTGATTGATACTTTGGCCTATTTTTTTTCTACTTTTAGGGCTGTGTTTTTCATTGTAAAGACCAGTACGCCGCTTTACAGAATTTCAGATTTGATTTTCATGCCCTTATTTCTACAAAAGTAAAATTCATTTGTAGAAATAAAATTCGTTTGTAGAAATAAAAATCATGTAGTCGTGTTTGTAAAATTTTATTTTTTATTGTATACAATAACATTGTTTAACCACAGAAATAAACACAATATATTCTAAACAGTGTAAAAAGCATAAAATATCATACATTCTGTTACCCAACAATTGCCCCAACATTAATTTTTATTTTAGTTCAAGCAAAAAAGTCTACACTTTTTGTTACAACATCCCTGTAATAGTCAAAAATTCCATGTAACGGGTGTCCGCCGGGAAGGTATACTACTCGTAGTAATTCAATTGTAATCCTGGCTGTATGCGATGTGGCACCGTCTTGTTGATACAACATGTTAAACAAACCCAAAGCATGCAGTGGTGGCGTTTAAAAGTTTTCAATCATATCACGATATCGCTTCCCATTCACAGTTACCGTTACGCCGTTTTCATTTTCAAAGAAGTAAGGTCCAATGATTCCTCCTGACCAAATTGCACACCAGACTGTCACTTTTAATGGATGCAAAGGTGACTGATGAATAATTTGAGGGTTTTCCATTGCCCAGAACCGACTATTCTGTTTATTCGCCTATCCATTCAAATAAAAATGTGCCTCGTCTCTCATTATGGTTTTTTCCATGAAAATCAGGGTTGTCATGGGCGAGCTGGAACATTCTATCGGCATATGTACGGCAGCGTAAATTGTCTTGTGGAAGAAGCTATTGTGTCAACTGAATCTTAAATGGCAACAAATGCAAATCCATGTGAAAAATTGTGGCCAAAGTTGTTCTTTGAAGACCAAGCTCCTGAGCAAGGCGTCAAATTGAGGTTGATGGATTGTTTTGAACACTTTCTTGAGCTGTATTAGTATTTTCAGCCGATCTTGGAGTACGTTGTGGTCTCCATGCTTGGGGCTAACACCTACAGACCCTCTTTCTTCGAAATCATTCACGACAGGATGATTAGTGCGTTTTGTTGACACGTTGTTTCTCCCAAAAATTTCACGTAACTTTCTAATCGTCACAGTTATCGATGATTGATTTTGAATATTTTTCGAATATTTGTCCATAATAAATTTGCCACGTGTCTACTTCACGACCGCCAAATATGAACAAAGTAGTATACCTTCCCGGCGGACACCCTGTACTTAGTTTTCTTTTTAGCTGCGTATTGTCCAACGGTTAGTTGACTGAATATTTTCAAACCTGGGAGGCTACTGCGTATTTTGAATCGAAAGAAATCTTTTTCGAAACACAATGTTAAAGTTATACAAATGCGAATGATTTCCTTTTCGCATCGAAATACGCAGTAACCCCCCCCCCCCTGAATTTCAGGCCTCATATGTACTTCTTATAGCAAACTAAAATTCAGGCGAACTGCGTACTGGACTTAAGGTTTGAAATTGAAAAATAAATAATGGAAATTAACAAGACAAAAATATTAATTATACTTTTATTATTCAACACAAAAAAGGTACCTTTGTACTCCATTATCTACGCAAATTTAATTTGATCAATTGAGTCAAGGTATGTATATTTATCTTACTAGGTAGTGTCCTCCGCCCAGCTGATTTAGAAATACGACATGTCAAAAGTGGTATTTGTTTAGAAATGTTTAAGTGCAGAAATGAGAAAGCACGTCTTCTCAATTTTCTTCATGTTTTTTGATATTTCGAACTACAAAGCAACAATAAAATGCTACATATGTTGTTCTTGTAAAGACGCCACTACCTAGTAAGATAAATCTACCTTGAATTGAGTTTTGTATTCTTCCCTCTCTGGGGAGTATAAATTTACCTTTGTACTCGATTATCTTCAAAAATTTAATTTGATCAATTGGGTTTTTATAATAACACCCCCCCCCCCCCCTGGGGTATCAAAGCCTTGGACAAATTATAGCAATTACTAGAGACTAAAGGCTGGTGGTATGAAAGTAAAGTTGTCGTAAATTAGAAATCGATTGCCTATAATCATTTGAGGACGAAAGGGGGTTAAAACTGGACCCATTAATAAAATCAGCTGTTTTATATAGTTTATAACACCAACACAAAGGATTTACACACTATTTTCTGGTTACAAGCCCTAATAAAATATACTACCAAGCGTGAAAACCGCCAAATATACATATTTTAATGTCTTATTCATTATTTTTTTTGTTTAACTACAGGTGAAAAGGTATTTTTATGTTCGGAATGTGGCAAAGGATATACGACAGCTGGAGGTTTGAAAGAACATTCATATCGCCATTTAAATGAAAAGAACTTTTCCTGTCCCGACTGTCCGCGCTCGTTTACTACCAAAACCGACCTGGTATCCCATCATATAATTCATAAAGCAAAACCAAAAAATCATATTTGTGACATATGCGGTCGTGGTTTCCACAAACCTTTTTTATTGAAAAAACACAAAATGTACCATAATAATGACAGACCATTCGCCTGTGAGTTTTGTGAAAAACGGTAACCCTCTTAAATTGAAAAACAAGGTTTTATCGATATTTTAATATTTTTTTTTATATTTTAGCTTCGTCACAAATGAAAAATTAAAACGACATACACGCATTCACACCGGCGAGAAACCTTATAAATGCAATTATTGTAAAAACGACTATTGCCAATCGAGTGAATTAATTAAACATTTGCGTAATCATTTAGGAGAAAACGTCTATCAGTGTGAAATGTGTCCATTACGTTTTAAAACTGTCAGAATTTTACGAGACCATTTTTCTACACATAAGAATGACGATGAAGACACTAAAAGAAGAAATTTAACAGATTTAAATGCATTAGAAATGAAGGGTGTATTTTTTAAATAAGAATTTCAAATGTCAGTGGTTCAACATATTGCAGGACACAAATTTTGATTTATCGACTTATCGATATGTTTAGCGAAATTATCGATATCTGGCGTTACTTTTTTTATCGATATTCAGTATATTTTTTTACTCTAGTTTTCAATTTAAAAAAAATGCGGCCATATCTTTATCAAATTGACTATTTAAAGATAAATAGATTTGGGCTTCTTATGGTCGTTTATATATACCAAAATTTGTTATTGGTATAAATAGTGGCAACACATCCACGTCTAGAGCAGCACCCTTTCTTTGTGAGGTTTTTAGGGTTCCGTAGCCAAATAGTAAGAATGTAAACCTATTACTTTTGCTACACTTCAAACCTACACAGATTATTTATTATTGTTATTTAATAGGATCTAAGTAGCGCGACCCAAAGAATCTTATATACAGCCTTTGTGTTCACCGAACACGTTCTAGGCTACGGATAAAGCCAATAATCTGTGTGAGATCATTCATATCCCCTGGACACAATAGAGAGACTTCTAGGAATTTTGTGCTATAAGACGCCAAGGCAGTGCACGCACAAAGTACGTGTTCCGAAGTCTCACTGTGCAGCTCATAGTACCTGCAAATGTTGATGTGAATGTGTAAACTTCATTTATTAGCATTATACATATCGGTGTTATGATATAATTATCAAAGCTCAAGTACAGATAATTATATTCAGGCATGTTCTGCATTTTACTTTGAAGTAAAAGTGGTTTGATATCACTTCAATTTGAATGTTTGATGTTCTGAATGATCTCGCAAAATCCGCCTCTGTAATTTTACATATTCATAATGTATGTATATTTAATTGTTTTTATTTTAAAATTTTTTCATATAACAATACAAATAGTAATTTTATAAACACAACAAACTTTGGTTTTTAACTTTTTACATATCAGCTGTTTTTTCGCAGTTCATTTCGAATTTGAAAATAGAACAGCAAACCACTACTTTTACAGAACATCAAAAATGAAAAGTTTACTTTTATAATTTCATTTTACTTTCATTCTACTACTTTTCTAGAACATGCCTGATTATGATGTAAAACGTGATTTCAATTATATTGTTTACATTTTTATTTTATTGCAAAAAAGGGGACAAGCGAAAAAGATAATTTTTAAATTTGTTCACTAATTTTTTAAATAAAAAGCAATTAATATTGTGAGGCAAGAATAAAAAAGTAAATTTTAAATAAAATTCCCCTATGTATTGATATTGATAAAAAGTTGACAGTTGCTCTGCCGACGTTATATTACAGTTTATGGTGAAAATTCATCACGTCTGGACATCAGGTAAAGGGTGTCCGCATAGAAGACATGTTTATATCTTAAACCATTAAAGGGAGACAGAAAAAATTTAAAAAACAATTAAAAACAAAATTAAAAATTGAAGGGTTAAAAATAATGAATATGTACATTTTCTGTTATGTACTGTACGATGGCATGGAACCATACGCGTTTGAGTCCGACTCTCACTGGACTGATTTATTTTTAATGGCGCAAATCATACACGATCGTAAGATTACTTACGGCCGGAGCACATAGAATCCGTCATACGTTATACTTTAACGTACTCAAATGAAAACAAAGAAACAACGGAAGTGGTTGACACAATGAGTACTTTGTTGACGGATATAAAATCGGAAAAAAAAACACTTGAAAAGTTTTTTCACCATTTTGCTTTATTTCATTTATTTATTTTTTTGTATTTTGTTCTTTTTTTTTTTTTGCTGCCACTCAACACAAAACTTTAATTTTGAGACTGCGTTGACGGAGACGTACTGATTGTGACAACACTCATTAGAAAACCTGTATTTCAACTTTCTTGTACGTTGACAAAGACGACGTATAACGGATTCTATATACCCCGGCCTTTAGGTTATGTTAGGTTAAAAAGGGTTGTGTCAGAAATGACACTTCCACTCGGAGACCCAGAGGGTCTATTGTGATTGCATTCAAGTTCACTTGATTTATTTAAAAAAATGTATTATGATCTGCTATGTTCAGTTAAGGCCATAATTCACTTATCATATTCAGTCGTACGATCTGTCAAAAACAGCATGTGTGATAAAAAAGTATGATAGTGTGGATTAGAAATTTGCATACATATGTGTGTGACAGACTTATTGACAGGTCTGTACGATTTGATAATCTTTTGAAAAATTCATAAAATAGTTTTTTTTCCATGCGATCAGAGTTGCAAAATCTTGTTTTGTATTATAGTGTGGCTTCTACAACGCCATTTTTTTGAGTAGGATTGAATACTGTCAGATTTTTTTATGATTGAATCGTACGATTGTGTAGGATAGTGAATCCAGGTGGCAAATTACGGCATTCGATATCGATCGAAATTTCAATATAATTTAAATGGAAAATCGAGTGGCGTAATTTGCCCCCTGGCCTTTATTGGTTATATAATGTAAATAAAAATCCACACAAAAACAAGGTACTGAGATTAAAAAGGAGAAAGAACCAAATTCTTGTTTGCTACAATTCAATTATAGTGATATTTCCTTACAACGAGTGACGATTTGAGTTAGTTACTATGCTCGATAATTAAAGTTAAGAATATAATTTGTAATTACATATATTGTAACATTTAATACTTTAATAAAGAAATAAAAAGTTATGCATCTTTTGAAATGAAAACTGACATTTTTTTAGTGAAGAAGATACAAATCGTCGGTGCGCCGACCAAAACAGCTATGTGTTTTTTATGAAGTGTTCAGGATAGAAAAAAACCGTTTTATTTTGCCAATTCGCAACATATTTTTAAAGTAAATTTTTTTAATTTTTCTTAGCCCATTTAAAAATATTACGCATTGAAAAAAACTAGCAACGAGAGAGTAAAACAGAAATTTACATAATTCTCTCCTAAATATGAAAAAGTAAATGAACGTTTTACTAGAAAAAATTAGCAAGTAGACTAAGTTTTATATTTCGCTTAGAAAATAAAAATTATTTCTTGAGTTTTAAATTTTAGTTAAAAATAAAAATTAATGCTTTTGTTAATTTGGACATATGTAAGTATATAAATAGTACTTTTTGAAACTTTTTAACTAAAAAACATAGAAATTAGTTTAGTTGGCATTCTTTTGATATAGTAAAAGTATCAAACAAGGTATATTTATTTTACTAGGTAGTGGCATCCCTACAACAAATACAACAATACAAGAACAACATGGCATTTTGTTGTTGCTTTGTAGTTCGAAATGTCAAAAAACATATAAGAAAATTGAGAAGGCGTGTATGTGTTTTATTGCTTTCTCACTTCTACTCTATAAAATTTCTGAACACATACAACTTTTGACATGTCGAACTACTAAATCAGCTGGGCGGACGACACTACCTAGTAAGATAAATATACCTTGGTATCAAACTAGTGTTTGGTACTTTTTCTTCATTTCAATATTTGGGGGATAAAACGTGTATTTTGGTACTTTTTTGGAACTTTTTTACTGAAACACATAGAAATAATATTAGTATCGTTATTTGAGATAGGGTTTCAGTGAGATATGTGTTTCAGTAAAAAAGTTCCAAAAAGTACTATTTATATACTTACATATGTCCAAATTAACAAACGAAAGAAATAATTTTTATTTTTAAGTAAAAAATAAAACTCAAGAAATAATTTTTATTTTCTAAGCGAAATATAAAACTTGGAAAATAATCCTTATTTTCTAAGTGAAATATAAAACTCAGAAAGTAATTTTTATTCTTCAATCAGAAAATAAAACTTAAACATCAATTATTAAATGGCGAGCAAAGAATAAAACTCAGACAATAATTTTTATTCTCTGAGCAGAAAATAAAACTCGGAGAATAATTTTTATTCCCAAAGCAGAAAATAAAACTTAATACATAATCGTTATGTACTAAGCATTAAATAAAGCTCAGAGAATAATTTTTATTCTTTGAGTAGAAAATAAAAATCAAGAAATAATAATTAAAACCCAATTTTTAAAATAAAACTCATAATCATTACAATCTCTGTTTAGATGTCAATATTTTTGGTTAGTCAGTGCCAATAAACATTCTTATTTCAAAGAAATTTCTATAATATTATTAATAATATTATAGAAATTTGGAATTAATAATATTCCAAAACACAAATATGTTTATTGTTCGAATTATATTAAAACCTGTACAATATCAATTTTAAAATCATAATTGTACCGAAAAAAGTACGATTGCAATAAATGTATCATCCCTGATTTGTTTACTGTTTATTATTTAAAAACAAAAAGACCTAAAATGAAAACCGTTTGATATCCTCGCTAAATTAAAGAAAATCAATATACCAACAAAATTTTATTCACTTTTTTATTATTTTCTCTACCAAATACTGTCATTTTCCTCAATATTGCAAAAATTTGTTTTTTCATACAATTTTTCCAAAAAAAATATTTTGAACACAAAATCCAGAACAGCTGTTTGACTAATTCTTGCTAGTAAAAAGTTTACTAGCAAAAACTTGCAAGTAATTTTTGTTCTCTCACATTTTTAATCTCTTCGTTTACTCTCTCGTTGCTAGTTTTTAGAGTTAATGAAGGCTTTTCCAGTAACAATTAGTACTAATTTGCAGTTACTGAACAGAGCTTATTATGATACACATAGGTGCTTTTGTTCTAAAATTAATTTTTAATAAATTGTAATGTGTTGTTTAAAATTAAAAAATTGCAAATTTGAAACCAAAACAAGTTTTATTTAACAAAAAAATTCAATAAGTAACAAAAAAATAATAAATTAATTATAATTGAAAAATAGTAGTACATAATATAATACCTAGTGGTAGAATTGTCATAAAAATGATGAAAATCTTTATGCATATATTTTTTTAAATATTGTAAGCATTCGAATTTGGATTCGAAAGTAACATTCTTCGATTGACTTTTTCTTTGAGGTAAAGATTTCCATTCGTCAGTGTGACGTAATTTATATATAACTTCGATGTTTTTATAAAGAAGAGCGCGAATATCGAATATCGCAAACTGTTGGTTCACCAGACTTTTTTCCTGGCCTTATTGAAGTAAAGTTTCATGGATGGTTTTCGTAGTTCTTGAAAATTGTATATTCTAAATAATTTATTATGTATGGTTGAGATGGCTTAGCAATTCTCATTCGACTAACATCTCTTTTTTCTTTCCGTCTTTGAAAGTACATCCAAATTTTGTTCTGCCTCACTCTCATGTTGATCATATGCTTCAAAAATTCCCGTTTCCTCATTCAAAAAATAATTGCCAAATTCTTTCTCCATATCTTTAGCTGCTATATTATAAAAAAACCTAATATTTAATTATTTCGTAAAGCAAATAAGATTTTATCTTTGAATTTACCTCTTTTTAACCGACTTCAAAAAAAGAAGGAGGTTATCAATTCGTCTGAATGTTGCTTTTTTTTTTATGTTTGTGCCCGCAGAACTCAGTCATTTCTGAACCGATTTTAAAAATTTTGCACTATTAGAAAGGTTATGGCTACAGATTGGTCCCATTTTAAAAGAAGTTCAAAATTTTTAAAATTAAAGGGTGTCCCCATACAACATAAATGTTTATGTGTATTATGAACATTATAGGTCACCAATTTAAAATTAAAAAAAATTGAGTATCACAGTAGCTCCCAACAACAAAAAGTAATTAAAAAATAAAATTAAAAATTAAAGGGTGACCCCATAGGTGACTTAATTTCACCTTTATTCTCCTATCTTTTGAACCGTTATAGACAAACACTTGAAAGTTGCACAGAATGTTCGTTACTATGTCTGTTATAATAAGTATAAATATAAAATTAGAAATTAAAGGGTGTCCCATTAGTTAGTTTATTTTGATATATATATGGCCAAACTTTTGAACCTTTATAGACAGACAGTTGAAATTTACAAAGTACTTGTATTGCTAAGTCCGCTAAAATAACAAGTGTAAAATATGAATTTGGAAATTAAAGGGTGTCCCAATAGTTAATGTAAAAGTAATATATATGGCCAAACTTTTCAACTGTTATAGATAGACAGTTGAAATTTACAAAGAACCTATATTGCTTAGTCCGCTATTAAAACAAGTATAAAACTTGGATCTATAAATTAAAGGGTGTCCCCATTATTGATGTTATTTGACCATTATGTCCTCATCTTTGGAACCGTTATAGACAAACACTTGAAAAATAGACAAAATGTTCACTACTATGTCTCGAATAACAACAAGTATAAATATTTAAAATTGGAAATTATAGGGTGTCCCAATAGTTGATGTAATTTAATGTATATGGACACAAAGTTAAAATTTAAAAAGAATCTGTATTACAAAGTGTTCTTTAAAAAGTATTTATATTAAAATTTGAATTTAAAGGGTGTCCCAATAGGTGACGTCATTTGATATATATGACCCTATCTTTTAAACAGTTATTGATAAACACTTAACAATTAGACAGAATGTACATTACTATATCGGTTATAATAAGTATAATTATTTAAAATTATAAATTACAGGGTGTCGCAATAGTTTATGTAATTTGATGTATATGACCAAACTTTTAAACCGTTACAGACAGAAGGTTGAAATTTACAACGAACCTGTATTGCTACGACCGCTATAACTAGTATAAAATTTGAATTCGGAAATTACAGGGTGTCGCAATAGTTACCGTCTTAAAGAAACATGCTTTTAAGTTTGTCTGTTTTGAAGTCGGTTTTTTTTTTTGCAAGAATTATTATGTAATTGAATATCGGAATATTACAAAAAAATTGTTCATAAAACTTTTACAATTTTATTTTGAAAGAAAACCAAAGCAATTGTAAAGATTTTACGTTTAAATCAAAAACAGTTACTTATGTGCACCAGTAGCCGACCACTTTTCTTCTAGAGAAAATTTTTTTGAGCATTTTGCTTTGTAAAACTGGCATCACTGACCTTTTTAGTCTCATTTATTACTCCGTTCTCTTTGTGCCGGCCTTTGCTTATAACCAAGAGCCCCCACGCAAACCCCTAAGGGTCTGTGAGCACATACACAATCTCAATCAGAATCTCACAATGAAATCAAAACATGTAAAAATTGTAAATCAGTAGCATACCACATTTCAACAAGGTAGGTAGCTTTGTGTCACTTTGCTAAATAGTTAGCAAACCAATGCATTTTCATTTTAACCACTTTTTTTGGTTGGGGGCTTTTGCTTATAACACATAACTGTTTTTGCCGGAGATTTTCTATTATAGGTTACACATAGGAGTTTTAGCAAACTTTGAAACCATTTGAGATAACGGGAAATGTTTTGGGGGATAAATGCATTACCAGATAGGCTTCCTAATGGGTCAATAAAAAATAATTTGAAAAATTACACATATGTAGGTGTTTTGGTCGGCGCACCGACGTTATGTTTACTTTTTAGAATCGAAACTTGGCAAACTTTAAATCGCATTAAATATACATATGTGTGTATAAAATAATTGAGGTTAAGTTATTATTTTAATTTATTTGCTTAATATGATGCCTATAAATAATACATTTATGTTTGACGAATAATTGAAAAAATTAATAGATGTTTTATTTTTATTTTTAACATAAGAAAAGCTAAAATAACTGATAAATCTACAATTCTTAAAAGAGAGGAATTTGATGATGAAGTATTTGAATCTGTTGCTTATGACGATGAAGAGGATGTTAAAGATGAAGATGATGATGATGGTGAGATTTTTGAAGATTTAAATACAAAAACGATACACAAGCAAATTACCGTTGAACAACTTTATCCCTGTGACAGATGTAAAAGAAAATTAAAATCGAAACTTTCTTTAAAGAAACATCGAGAAATGCATGCAAAACGAGATAATGAGGAACGAAAATATCTGTGCAATATTTGTGATAGAGGTAAATATTTGTAAGCCAATTAATCTTTATAATAACTGTTGGTTTGTTTGTTCGTTCGTTAAAAACTTTAATTATTATATTTCATTCAAGGCTTTTCTCAAGGTTACATGCTTAAAGATCATCTACGTTCGCATAGTGGTAAAGTTTTTTTTTTTTCTTCACATTTCCTTTAAACTCATAAAAATTTTTAAAATTGTTTAAGGTGAAAGACCTTTTTTATGTTCAGAGTGCGGCAAATCGTTTACATCATCTGGAAGTTTAAAACAGCATTCGTTTCGACACCTTAATGAAAAACAATTTTCCTGCCCGGACTGCCCTAAATCGTTTCCAACTAAAACTGATTTGGCCTCTCATTATGATGTGCATAAAGCAAGGCCTAGAACGCATATTTGCGATATTTGTGGTCGTGGTTTTCCAAAACCGTTCCTTTTGAAAAAGCATAAAATGTATCACACAAATGATCGACCGTTTTCCTGTGAATATTGTGATAAACGGTAAGTGTTTAATGAATTAATCTAACATACAGTTTAATTGGAAATATTCATACTATCCATTTTTTTGTAGTTTTATAACTAATGAGAAATTACAACGGCATGTAAGAATTCATACTGGTGAAAAGCCATATAAATGCAACTATTGTGAAAAGGCCTATTGTCAATCGAATGAATTAACCAAACACTTGAGAGTTCATTTAGGTGATAATGTATATCAGTGCGAATTGTGTCCCTTAAGATTTCCTACAGTTAAAGTAGTTCGTGAGCACTTCTCTACACATAAAAACGATGATGAAGAAACAAAAGTTCGCAATTTGGCAGAGCTTAATGCCTTGACATTAAAAGGAATTTACTGTAGATAAACTTATTTATAAGAATGTAGTATTAAAAATAATTTTAAATTTTTTAACTTATTTATCTTTAATGATAAAAAACGACTTAAATTGAATTTAATTATTATTTCCAAAAATAAAATAATTTATATTTAGATTAGTACGATGTTTTATTAATTTTTACAGTAAATTCATCTTCAAGTTATTAAGTTTCAATTTTCTTGGGAAGCAATTACTGATCATGACCAGGTTTTAGCAACGAAAACACGATCAACCCTGCCACAATAGCGGAAACTAATAGTGCCTAGTACTTTGAACAATTGCCCTCGTGGCCATGCAATTTTTTTATTGTTCCAATAGGCCAACGGATTTGCACGCCACTGACCTATGGCTAAGACTGGCTGATGTAGCACAATTTTTCCATTTCCAAGTTCCACCCACATGATCCTTAATAACAATTAGATATATATAAATTAAATCTTTTCGGGAAAAAACTTCCGGTAGCGGAAATTTTACCATTATGACATTTATAACCTAGTGTCTAAACCTGACAAAAATTTGTCTTGATAAAAGTCAAACTTCATATAAAAAAACATTATTTTAAAAACTGGGTTTTTTTATATGAAGTTTGACTTTTATCAAGTCAAATTTTTGTCAGGTATAGACACTAGATAACGACAAAACTTTATCCCCGTCTTCATTAGTCATTACCTAGCGTCTATACCTAATAAAAATTTGTCTTGATAAAAGTCAAACTTCATATAAAAAACCCCTTATTAAAAATAATGTTTTTGTTATATGAAGTTTGACTTTATCAAGACAAATTTTTGTGAGATATAGACATCATGTAAAGAAACATTATTTTTAATACTGGTTTTTTATAACGAGTGATTTTTTAAGAGCTTGAGAACTTTTTTAAAAAAAAAACGCATAAAATTTGCAAAATCTCATCGGTTCTTTATTTGAAACGTTAGATTGGTCCATGACATTTACTTTTTGAAGATAATTTCATTTAAATGTTGACCGCGGCTGCGTCTTAGGTGGTCCATTGGGAAAGTCCAATTTTGGGCAACTTTTTCGAGCATTTCGGCCGGAATAGCCCGAATTTCTTCGGAAATGTTGTCTTCCAAAGCTGGAATAGTTGCTGGCTTATTTCTGTAGACTTTAGACTTGACGTAGCCCCACAAAAAATAGTCTAAAGGCGTCAAATCGCATGATCTTGGTGGCCAACTTACCGGTCCATTTCTTGAGATGAATTGTTCTCCGAAGTTTTCCCTCAAAATGGCCATAGAATCGCGAGCTGTGTGGCATGTAGCGCCATCTTGTTGAAACCACATGTCAACCAAGTTCAGTTGTTCCATTTTTGGCAACAAAAAGTTTGTTAGCATCGAACGATAGCGATCGCCATTCACCGTAACGTTGCGTCCAACAGCATCTTTGAAAAAATACGGTCCAATGATTCCACCAGCGTACAAACCACACCAAACAGTGCATTTTTCGGGATGCATGGGCAGTTCTTGAACGGCTTCTGGTTGCTCTTCACTCCAAATGCGGCAATTTTGCTTATTTACGTAGCCATTCAACCAGAAATGAGCCTCATCGCTGAACAAAATTTGTCACATTTGAACATTTCGAACCGAACACTGATTTTGGTAATAAAATTCAATGATTTGCAAGCGTTGCTCGTTAGTAAGTCTATTCATGATGAAATGTCAAAGCATACTGAGCATCTTTCTCTTTGGCACCATGTCTGAAATCTCACGTGATCTGTCAAATACTAATGCATGAAAATCCTAACCTCAAAAAAATCACCCATTATAAAGTTTGACTTCTGTTAAGACATGTTAATGACTAATGTAGACGCGGGTTTAAAACAAGAAACAGCAGAACCAAAATTACAATTAGGGAATGTCAAACGATAAAATATATAGATCGTCAGGGGTAACTATATATCAAGGCGAATTCATACCAGGTGTGAGCAGTAGAGCAACAACTACAACAAAACAACAACTTTGACATTAGATTAGCAGATATGAAACAATGTATTTTTTGACAAGACATTAGCAAAAAAACGAGAGCAAAAAACAATTAGCTGGGCTATCGACTCCACCTGGTATGAATTCGCCTTGCTATATATTTTAATTTGAAAAGAACAAGTAATCAAACGAAGTGTATTTAGAAAATGGATTATTTAAATCGAAATACGTAGCAGCTACCCTTTATAACAATGGACCACCACCAGATTAATACAAACATACGAACCTGAGTAATATAGAGCTATGCAGAGGAGAAAATGTCTACTCCTCCACAGTTGCATAGTTAAAAATTCTTTAGATAAAATAGATAGCATATGATACGATAACGCTTTTTGTGTGCCCGTTTCTAAAATTACACTTAATAAAATTATAGAAAGAAGAAAATTCTTGCAATGGTTGCAGCTAAAAAAATTTGATTGAAATTCAACATGGAGCTTAATAACGCTTCATAATTAACTTTAATATTGAATTAACTTGCAGAGTATCAAATACTTAAACTATCCAGAATAATATTTTAAAATAAAAGTTCATATTGCTAAAGGTGTGTCTAATTAACTGTAACTAACCTAACCTAGTCAGGATATCGAAAAGGGGACAGAACAATCTTTGCGTTCTTTACTTTACTAGTCCTAAGTATATACAAATCTCTTCCCAGCTTTAAACGACATGATATATTTATGTATATAAGTATGATACTATTGGAAAATTCGTACTATTGGACACAAATTTTGCCCTATTTTATATAAAATAAAACATATTCAAATAGTTTAATTTAAATTATATTTTTATTAAAAACAAAACAAAGTAAAGTAAAAAACTAAAAAAATATGCAAATTCATATTAAATCAATAAGTGTGAAAGCATACATTTGTTCATATGTATGTAAATAAATATTAAAAGTACATATAAAATATATTTGGTAAAAAAAATCAGTCATTATATTTGTTGGGTAAAAAAATCAGTCATTCGGCATTGACGTGTTTTGTTTTGCAGTTTAATTTCCACCGCCTTTTCTTGAATAGATCTCAATAGAAGTGTTTGGGAAATTTCAATATTTTTTTCAACAGCCCATTGAATACATGTGTCAAAACATTTTATCGCATCTTCATGTTTAACTTTTGGCAACGGATTCAAAGGAACTGCAATTTGGTCATCATCGCTATCATTATCTTGCTCAATTTCTTCATCTCGGTCGTCAATATTCCAATTTTCATATTCTCATTTCCCATATTCTCTCAAAAACTGCCGCTATTCGTACTATCGAGTAGTAAAAAAATTTTGTATTCGTACTATAGAACTGACAATGCAATAAAATTGCCATTCGTACTATTGGACATTCGTAGAAACGAAAGTACGTACTATTGGACGTCCACTTTACATTTAAGTAATAATTTCTTTTAAATTTTCACTAAAAAGCTCTTGGTAGCAGCAGAAATGTTACTATAACAACGAACCTTTACTTCTTTCCATTTTCTTTCATCATTCAAAATTTCAAAGAAAATGGTCAATGGTAATTTAAATAATATTAAAAAAGACCGAACAAAATATCACATATTCTTAGTATTATTATAATTGAAAATAATATTGCATGCTTTGAATTACGTGTTTTATTCGTAGAAATATTGAGATGTGCAATTTATAATTTAAATAAAATTAATTTATTTTGTAATAATACCTCTGTATATATTTTTAACATTAAATAAGACACTCTCAAAATAATTTTACTTTAATGTATAGTTTTAAATATCACGATTAACTATATGTAATTTTTTTAAGTGTAATTTGTTTTTATGTCGAAAAAATATGTGGCATCATGCTTTAATAGAGGTTGGCAACGTATCGTAAACAAAAAATTTGTTTTGAAGTTTTGATTGCAATTTGTTTAATTTTTATATTAATATTTTGATAAATAATATGAATAGTAAAACTGTTACATTTTTGGAAAACCTTTGTAGAACATGCATGAATGGCGATGAAGAAGATGATGAAGAAGCTAACCGCAAAAACCGTAAAGCTATTTCCATTTTTAATGAACCCGAAATTGTGGAATGCAAAAATGTAACAATAATGGAATTACTAATGCTAACGACACCACAATTAAATATTGAAAGTGGCGATATGCTGCCGAAGACTTTATGTGAAAGTTGCCTTGAAAGGCTTCTAAATGCCTATAAATTTCAAAAAATGTGTATAAGAGTTGAACAGCAACTCCGACAAATGATAGAAGAAGGTTCCGTAGAATCACAAATTAACAAAGATCCCTTGAAGGATAGTTTAATGGACATTTCTATCGAAAATGTTGCCGTCTCACAGGCTATAAGTGATTTAACCAATATCTTAAAAGTAGAAATGGATGAACCCTTAATAGAACAAAATGAAACGAATTTTGGTAATGATAGAGTGTTAGAAGGAGAAGACCTAAAATTTGAAACAGAAGGCAATATATGGGAAGATGATAGTAATAGTAGTGAATCAAGCGGTGTTGACAGTGATAGGAACAATAAATGGGAAACTTCGTCTAATAATAAAAACAGGTAAGTAGTTTTTTCTTTTAAAATTTTTTTTTAGAAAATACAAGCTTATGTCTTATAGTAAAACATGTCCGAAATTGGAAATACAACAAAAGAAACAAGGAATTGGTGTTTCTTCTAAGAAACGTAAAAATTCTAAAGACATTTCTTTAGAAGAAGAGGATATAATAACTAATAATAACTCTAAAAATGCCACCGATACTGAAGATGGTGGAAAGAAAAACTTTGTATGCGACGAATGTGGAAACCGTTTATCAACGCGTAAAAGTTTAAAACGACATAAACGAATACATCTAAGGCCTGTGGGTCAGAAAAATACACTAGTTAAAACAAAATATGAATGCGAGATTTGCAAAAAGAGTAAATAATAAAAATTTGTTTTCTGCATTAGTTAAAAGATATTTTTTTTACAGTTTTTCAGCAATCCAGTTCATTAAAAGATCACCTTAGAACACATACAGGAGAACAGCCTTACCTTTGCTCGGAGTGTGGAAAGGCTTTCAAAAGTTTAAGCAATATGAAACAACACTTCCTGCGTCATGGTACCGATCGACCCTACGTATGTCCAGATTGTCCGAAAAGGTTTCCTTGTTTAAGTGACTTAGCATCTCACAAAGCTGTCCATAATAAAACAAAATCACATGTTTGTGATATATGTGGTGCCGCCTTTGTGAAACCGTATCTTCTAAAGAAACATAAAATGTATCATACCGGCGAAAAGAATCATAAATGTGATTACTGTGATATGAGGTAACAAAATGTTTTACAAATATTCTTCATTCTCTAAAACATGATTTTATTAGATTTGTTTTAGCTGATCAATGTCGACGGCATATGCGTACCCACACTGGAGAAAAACCATACAAATGTAAATATTGTGAAAGAGCTTTTGCACAAAGCAACGATTTAATAAAGCATTTGCGTGGGCATTTAGGAGATAACGTATACAAATGTGATTTATGCCCACAAGGATTTCGCTTACAAGGTGATTTGCGTGTACATTTTAATACTCATAAGAACGATGATGATGAAACAAGAGCACGTAACTTACAAGCTCTTAAGGATGAAGAACACAGAATTCAAATGAAATTTGGCCTTGGTCATTGTACATAATAATTAAAGTATTTAATAAAATTTATAATAACATAAATTACTTTCCCTTATAATAGAAATTCGTCTTATAGTATATTATTTTAAAGCTTTTACTTTATTTTTTACTTGTAATTCCTCTAATCAATTACTTTTTGTAAGAAATTCATTTCTTTTAAACATATAAATGATTCTTCAGTATTGCATTAAAAATTTTATCATTTAAGAGGAAACATAATGCATAAATTTTTAATTTATAACAAAGTATTCAAATAATCTGTTAAGAAAATAACGCGGGTGCATAGTATCTCATTACCCCGCCATACGATTATCATCCAAACAAGACCAATCAGGCACACGTTCTTGTTTCATATATGCCTCCTTAGTTAAAGAACGCGTGTTAACCAAATCTGTACCACCACACAAGGAGCCGCCCAGCCAATTAGCTATGTTGGGACGACCAATAGTTTTATGAAACTTGAATTTTATATCCCCATGCAGTTTTTCTTTGTACTCCTTATCATTCGATACTAAATGCTGAAGTTCTTCTTTGAGACGTGCCAGTAAACCCATTATTATGGAACTACCACCCACTACAAAAATATTCTCTATTAAAGCACGACGAATATCAAGGGGGCAGCAAAGAATTGATTTTAATATTAAATGCGGCAAACTATCGCGTTCATTATTTTCTTCAAATAGTATTTCAAATGCTGTTTCCCGCACTTTACCAGGAATGGTAATGATCGCATTATCAGCTATGGGATAATCCACGCTTGGTGGAGCCTTAGGTGGTTGATTGTTTAAATAATCCTGAGCTCTTTTTAGCTTCGTAACAAAACAAGTGCGAACTTTAATATCCTCTAGTACTGATTCAGTAAGAATTTCCTCCTTTACACCATCAACCATTAACTGACGTTTAATTTCCTCGTGTAAAATACGTCCCCCGTATTTTTGATCCTGAAATGCTTTCATTATTTGGACACCACCAAAAACAGGCATAACAGTAGTTTCGCTATAACCCATATCTATAACAACACCGTTAGGAATGGCCAATGTAGAAAGTGCTATCATATGTGAAGGTACATTAAGCACCGAAGCAACTTCAAAGTGCCGAAACAATGCTTTTGCCAAGGTTTCGCGAACTATTATTTGACCGAAAACATTTTCCACAATAACTATTTTTCTTTCCTTTGGGCTAACAAGTAGATACCTGCAAATAAATTAATATGTGTTTAATGTTAACGTTTTCAATTAAATGCATACTTAAAAAATATAGTTTGCAAAAATTCAATTATCTGATCGTAAAATTCGAGGTTGTCTCCATAGTCGAATATATTCTTTGTTTCTCCGTTGGATGGTAAAATTACTTCAGATGGTATAATTTTACGTGGATATGCCTCTGCAGCAAAGCCAAGCCTGAAAAAACTCGTGAAGACTAAAATTTGACGCTATTTGTATTTTATGATTCATACTTTGTGTACGCAGTCCCAATATCCAAAACGACTGGTGGTTTTTCTTGCATTACTGTTTCATACAAAGGCATTTTTAGGTTTTTTAAATGCAAAATAATTAAAAAAAAATTAAACTAATTGTGTCCCTATAATAAATCTCAAGATGTAAATAAAAATTTTGAGGAATAACTTCGTTGCAAAAACATTACACACTTGGTTATGAGAAGAAAACAGGAACATTCAAAAACGTTAGATTTATCTGAAAACTCTACTTTCCGCCTGTCTACATTACACTTCGTCCAGACGAGCAATAATTATTTCATGACACAAGAAATAACGTCGGCAGAATGACGTCTCGAAACAAAATTTAAGAATTTACTTAAGAAGGTTGCTGCATACAATGTTCGTGTTATTACCGCATTATGTCTATTTTTCAGTAATTTGTGCTATAATTAAAAAATATTTGTTATATAGTTTTTGAATCATTTGTGTGTTTTTTAATATATGCTTGTTATATTCCATTTTATTTTCGCACAATAATATATTTTTTTCGAATCTGTTTATGTTAATTATATTGTTTAATTTTTTATGCACGTACATTGCTATTTTATTGTTTTTTTTTTAGATTTTTTCATTAAATAATAAAATGAATTTGACAGCTTATGCCCTAACATCATTGCTCATGCGTGTGTTTGATCTCCAAACTTGTGTTCGAAGACTAACACATGCGGTCTTGTGTCGGCAACAGATTTTGACAATTGCAAACACAAAAATTTTCAAACTTATATCTCGGGTAGACTGCGTGTTAGCCATCAAAATTTCTTAACAAAAGTCTAACTTAATATAAAAGAATCCAGTATCAAAAATAATGTGTTTTTTGTATCAAGTTTGACTTATGTTAACACAGATTGATGCCTAGTATTCATTACCCCCCGTCTCCATTAGACATTAACATGCGTTAACAAAAAATAAATTATTATTAATACTGGATTTTTTAAGTGAAGTTTGACCTTTGTTAAGACATGTTGATAGGAAATGAAGACGGGGGTTTAGCCATCAACACGTCTTAACCAGAATAGCAAAATGTTTACCCTCTTTCATTCATGTATGAATGTGTACATTTTATTTTTTACCTGCATCTTCTCATACATGTGTGAGAGACTACAAATTATTTTATGTTTTTATTCATTTATGAATGCGATAATTTATTTTTTTCTCTTCCTGTTCAAAAGTAAATAAATGAGAAAAAAATTTAATGTTCACGCAAGTGTTCATGATTAGGTATTTAAAATTTTACATAAATGAAAAGATCGTAGAAAAATGTATGCTAAGCATTCGCATAAATGTACGAACATATTTTGTAATGTGAATCTGCCTTCATATGCAGTAATAAAATGTTTTCTTTATTTTTTTCTTCTGAATGTACGATCGTAGGCAGAAAATTCTTTTATATTCCTTTATTATTTTATAAATGTTCTGTTGTTCATTTATGAGCGTGAAAAATAAATATAAAATTTTAGATTTCTCATTTATGAAAAATATAATGAATGTTAAATTTTTAATGTTCTTAAATAAAGAATTTTGAACCCTGGTCTTAACTATTTAACACTACAGAAATTTAAAAGCTAAACTTAATGATGAATTTCCTACGAATTTTTAAATTATAATAACTTTAAATTACAAAAAAAAATATTTCTTACCTTTAATAGTGAAATAGCAAGTTTAAAAAGAAAGAAATATAGAGTTTGTCGACCGTAAATAGCAACCTTTGGGCTTTTAGAAAATTCGTTTTTCAATTATTTGTTGAAGGTTCGTTTTCCTCATCTTGGCAAACAGTTTGACGATTTATCTCGCTAATTTATTATTTAGCAATTTGAATCTCTGAACCACCCTTTTGTTAATAAAATGAAAATTTAAAAAAAGTAAATTATAACTTCTTAACCATGACATACAACTAAAAATTTTCCCTCAACAAGTATGTTAGTTCCACCAAGAAGGCAAAATCATTCGAATTTGTACGTCTTTTACATTGTGTTTCGAAGAATTTTTCTTTCGAATTGAAATGCGTAGTGACCCACCTGATATAAATACGCATTGATTCTAAACAAGTATCCAGAGACGGATACTTTATATATAACCTATGTTTGAAGTATTATAAAAGTAACGGTCCAAAATTTTGTTGTAGATTCAAAAGAAAAGACAAATGCAAATAAAAAGTGTTTCGAACGCTGATGACGTCACGGGTACTGTTGGTTCATAATAAGTTTGTTTACCCAAAGAAAATTTTTAAATATTTGTTGGAAATATTTAAATTTTACGGACATTCTATCTCTCCCTCTTTTGGGCCCTATTTTATAAAACTTAACATTTACACACTTTTTAAAATTGTATGAGGATTGGAAAATTAAAAAAATAAATATTTCGTTCATATTTCTAAATTTACAAAATATAAAAAACAAAGGCACCGGGTAACTAGACCTATATGCGCTTATATTGTAAAGAATTAATTAAGATTGAACAAACAAAAAAAGATAATCACCCCTATCGCGAATAATTATTCCCATTAAAAAACTACAAAATTTTTCTATCCTGAATGATTACAACAATTTACTTGGATTTTACGGTAGAAATCATTCACGATAGAAATTTTGGTAGTTTTTTCATGGGATTAAATATTCGCGATAGGGTGAATGAAAAATTTCAATTAAAAGAAAAATAAATTAAATATCTACAATAATATGAATATCAAGTCTTCTTTAAAAGTTTTCTTCTAGGGTACAATCAAGTACCTTCTCTACAAAATATTTTTTTTTAATTTTGTAAATTAATCAAGTTTTCTTAGAACCCAAATGGCTGAACTTAACAAGTATTTTTATTTTAGATTTAAGATATGAGCAACTATTGTTAGTTCAAACATATTAAAGACACAATAAATAAAATATAAAAAAAATCATGGTATAGGTTGTTCACACGTTTTTTTAGAACCAAATTTAATTTGCAAGTTTTGCTCTTCTTCCTTTCGAGCCTCTAAATTACGAGCACGGGTTTCTTCATCATCATCTTTATGAGTGGCAAAATGTGCTCGCAAGTCTCTGGCCATTGGAAATCTTAGCGGGCAAAGATCACATTGATAAACATTATCTCCCAAGTGTTGCCGCAAATGTTTAACGCAATCATTACTTTGGGCAAAAGCTCTTTCACAATATTTGCAACTATAGGGCTTTTCTCCTGTATGTGTGCGCATATGGCGGAGTTGTTTTTCTCGGGTCACAAATCTCATATCACAATATTCACATTGATAATTCTTAATGCCATCATGGTAAAGATTGTGGTTTCTCAACTGATAGGCCATATGAAAGGCGCTACCACAAATATCACACACGTATGGTTTCTCTTTCTTATGCCTCATCATATGACCATATAAACCGCTTGAGCATACAAAATTTTTTGGACAAAGCTGGCATTGGAAAGTTTTCTCTCCTTTGTGTCGTAACATGTGTGTATTTAAACTGCTGACCTTTTTATAACTTTTTCCACACTCAATACACAAGTAAGATTCATCTGGATAAAATACATAAATCGCTAGTAAAACATTTTATTATATACAACATCGTATTGATATTTGTATTTTACCTGAATGCATCTGCATGTGGTATCTGTA
The DNA here is from genome assembly GCA_949628195.1 of Phasia obesa. NCBI lineage: Eukaryota > Metazoa > Arthropoda > Insecta > Diptera > Tachinidae > Phasia > Phasia obesa. The sequence goes on from OX451218.1 coordinate 9,639,167, forward strand.
GGAATATTTTTTGGTAAACACTTTCAAATATAGACAAATTAAATTAAACAAACTAATTTAATAGGTTTTAAAATTACCTTTGTCACACTGTTCACATTTGAAGTTCCTTTGACTGGTTACATTTTTTCTTAAATTGTCCGATTTCTTTGTGTATTTAGGTATTTTTTTGAGACGGTGTTGTGCCATATGCTCTTCCAAAAGTTTAATGTCATCAAAACCTGTGTCACATTGGTGACATGAAACGCTACCAATTATATTTTTCATAGACAAAAAAAATTCTGCCTCCACTTCCTTTTTCCTTTTTGAAATCTTTTTTCTAGAAATTTTCGTAGATGTAGAATTTATTGTAGCATCATTTATTTTGTGTTCCGTATTTCGGTTTTGAATAACAGTTTTTTTAGATGAATTTTGCAGACTGCATAAAATTAGTTGATCAAATAAAAATTTACAAATATCAATACATAATTAAATACGGCTTAAAGTTAAATAAGTTCCTACCAATTTAATGATTACACTAAGCAACAAAAAAAAAAAAATAAAATAAAAAAACTAATAAATTGCATACATATTGTTTTTTAAGTTTTTTGGTCTTCGAACTAAAAAAAACGAAATATAACAACTTCAATAGATATAATTTAATTAAGAACTAGCAGTGCCCGCCAATTCGTCTGCGTCCTGACAATATTTTGTTCAATTTTACTTTGAAAATAATCCACACTAAACGTTAAGACTCTTACTTTTATAGTGCTTAAGATATGGTTTATGTAGGTATTTACTTTAAATAAATCGTCAAGTTTTCGATAAATGCAGTCATCTCTTTGATATTTCTTAAAAAAATGTACCAGAGCTACCTATTACCGTTTGCACGGAAGGAAAATGTTAGGTCCATTTTAATAAGATGGAAATAAATTTTCAATTTAATCAATTCCATATAACCAACTGAATTTGGAAAACTTACAATCTAGGCAGATACAACGAAAATATTTTTTAAATAGCTTCAAAACTGTTTAGGATTTAAATTTTGAGTTTATTTGTATCTATATAAGGTAATTTAAATTGTAAACATTTTCTATTTAAACAAATTGTACCTATAGGCAAAAAGGATAGAAAATTGTTTTCATCGTAGTTTCTGTAAACATAATATGTTTGTTTGATATATAAAAAAGGTTTAACTGATATATTTATATATTCATTTCTTGGCTTAAAAATCCTATTCATTTACGAAATCGGTTGATAGATAATACCTCTTTTTTTTGATATATTTACATATTTTTGGTTATTACAAGTGTGATCCGTATCTACATTTTGAAGACCATAAATAATGAATTTACAAGGTGACGGCAATATAATAATAAAAAGAATACTCATTTCCATATACATAGGTACTATCAACTATAAATTAGTTATTACGAATACCAACCAACTTTTAGGTGGTGTCCATTCAGTATCACTAGCATCATTGTTGGTATTGAGAAAATTAGGTTCCTTATTTTCTGATTCCTGAGAAAATTCTTCTAAACTCTCATTAACGAATTCTGGTAACTCATTTTCATCTTCCTCCACCTCTTTCTCAAATCCGTCAATATTTATTTCTTCGATTTCAAATTCAATGATTTCTTTTTCTTTATCTGACAACTCTTCAGCATGATTATTTTCTTGAATTGTTTCTAAAGATTTATTGTCAGTCTCGTTGGAATTGTAACTACAGTTGGAAATTTCTTTTAATATTTTTCGAAGTTTTATATCAACACTTCGAAATGTCTCTAAAAACGCATGTGACACCAACAATTTTTGTACACAATCTGAACACATAAGCGCTGGAAGATTATCATTAACTTCTATTTTAATTTGTGATTGTACGAGTTGAAGGAGTTCCATTATACTTTTGTTCACTTTACAGCCTGACGGTATTTCATGAATGCTTCGCTTTATGACATTTTTCTTTTTTGTTTTAGAAAACTGTATCATACACGTCCTGCACATATCTTGCATGCAATCAACTTTTGTATTCATATTTATATTCATAGTTTTTGGAAAATATTACTGTTTGTACCAAGGTTTGTACAAATGAAATTTAATTGAAAGTGCAATGCAACAATCACAAATATTTATTTATATTTATTATAGTGCTGCCAGACTTTCATTCAAATTCAGTTTTAAAACAAGATATTCAGCCTAAGGTAGATTTATTTTACTAAAGGACAGTTTAGACAGTAAGACTTTACGTTCGTAAAATCTAAGCGAAAATAAAATGAAAATAAATCCGTATGAAAAAAAATGGAGATTAAAAATCGTATGGTATTTTTTCTTAAGTTTACACCATTGGTGTTGAATAAAATGAAGTAAAATTGAAACAGCTCTTGTTAAAACAATAAAAAAGTGAAAACAAATTAATAGTTCGCGTACTTGTTAAAAATATGCCAAATAAAGGAAATAAAAATGAAATAAATAAATAAATTTAAAAAAAAGTAACAAGGAAAAGGTTCTTGGTGTTTTACTAGCCACTGCCATAATAAAAAAACTAAAAACCAACAGCTAAAACAAAATAAAAAAATGTTAACGTTCTTTTGACAAACGTTTTTTATTGTTTACAAACTTATTTGTGATGCCAACTGGATCTATTTTGCACTATATTCAGTGGTTTTCTGCTATTTTGACGAGTTTTACCTTTGAAAAGTTAGCATTAATAAGAAAAACGCAACCCTGATCTAATGAAGTAGAATAGTTTTTGAAAAATTTCAAAACATAAAGAGACCCGTAAGACTGTGAAATTTCCATCCGTATTTTCTCTCAATGTCGGACAGTTTCATTACATATTATGTTTAGACGATACTACTTGTACTCTTCTACACTTGTAGTATAATGTAAACCGCCCTTAAGTAGTGGCGTCTCTACAACATTCGAAATGTCAAAAAACATAGAGAAGGCGTGTATGTGTTTTATTACTTTCTCTCTTCTGCACTATAAAATTTCTAAACACATACAATGTCGAACTTCTAAATCTGCTGGGCGGAGGACACTACCTAGTAAAATAAATATACCTTGATTCAGCCACAATAATATTGTCTTTTATCTTCTTTTATCTTTTACAAAAGTATCGTAAAATTAGAAAACCGGGACTGTAATAACATATAACTTGGTCCCAGAAATCTTAACCCCCGTCGTCATTTGCTATCAACATGTCTTAACAAAAATAAAAATTCATATTAAAAAAAAAACAGTATTAATAAAAGAGTTCGACTTTTGTTAAGACATATTAATGGCTAATGGAGACGGGGGGTTACGGCATGCCGACGCGTCGTATTTTCAATTATTTCTTGAATGTTCGCTTACGTCATCTTTAAATACTTTATTATTTTTTTATGTTATCTTGGCGATCAGTTAGACGATTTTTCTCGCTTATTTATTATTTATGAATCTCTGAATCACCCTTTTCTTTATAAACTGAAAATTTTAATCAAAAAAGTAAATTTTAACACCAAAGCAGTTTAACAATAATTTGTTATTAAAGATTGTTGAATCAAGTCTAGTAAAAAAGAAATGAGTTTTATTCAATTTGAAAGTGCCCGAGAAAAAGACAAAGCTCGGCAAGATCTTAGAGAAGCTCGAGAACAAATGCTTAATGAAGCAAAAAAACGGGCTGAGCAAAGAGCAGAACGTGAGGCCATAAGGTTATTAAAGAATGGTACAAATTGGATGCTTCCCACCGTAAAAGACAAACTTGAGAAACAAAGCAAAGAACTAAGAAAGTTTAAAAAGAAGAAAGAAAAAAAGAAAAGTAAAAAATCTAAGAAAACTTCAAGAAAGCATTCTACCTCTGAAGATGAAAGTGAATCCAGTAATGATACAACTACTGATACTGACAGCTCTTCATCTGATAAACATAAAAAGCACAAAAAATCTAGAAAATCGAAGAAGAAACATGCAAAGATTTCTAAATATAAAAAATCAAGTAGTAGCAATACTGCCAGTGAGGAATCAGATGATGACAAGCCTTGCTCAATAAATTTGAAGAAATCGGAGGAGCCCTTAAAAAGGGACAGTTGGATGACAGGTGCTCTAATGTTGAAAACTTATTCACGAGAACGTAAGGAAAGTAAGCCAAATGAAAAACAACAAATGGATTTGTACGATCCTGTAAAAAGTTCGCGTGAATTGAATCAGTATTGGAAAACAACGGGAACAGGTTTACCCGCCTTTCAAAAGCCACAAGATGAGGATGACCCCAAAAGTAAAAAATCTGCACTTTGTCACAGTTCGGCTGGTTCTAAAGGTTGGAGAAAGCAATGCGACAAAACATCAAATGAATGCTTACGGCCAAAAATTAAAAAATCTCCAAAAAATAGTAATGAGTCTTCATCTAGTGATCAAGAATATGAAAAGAAAGTCCATGAGAAATCTGCCATATCCACGTCCGAATTTCTTACTGATCAACAAATGAACGAACTAGGTGCAAAAATTTTAAAAGCTGAAATAATGGGTAATATGAAATTGGCAGATGAATTACGTGAAAAGATGGAAAAAGCTCGCACGCAGAGAAATATTTTTAAAGAACGTCAAAAGTCTGCATTCACTGATGTCAAACAACATAATTCACAAAAAACTAAGACTGACAAGTATGAAACCAACCAAGATGAACACATTTTACTAACGCACACAGATCAAGCTGGTCACTCTAGACCAATTCCAGCATCGACAGTTTCAGATCCAAGAGATTTGTACGGCGGAAAGAAAAAAGGAAAATCAAAACGTGTTAACTGTCATGATGAGTCGGGTAAACGAGTGCGATATTTTGCTGATGATGATCGATATGATATTAAACAAATGTTCGAAAGAGAAAAATACACAAGTGCTTCAGATGCCAATTTACAATTCGCCAATATTGTTGGTAAACACAAAAATCCGAATGATGACTTGGAGGATATTTTTACTGAAAATATAAGCAAAGACGATGCATTAGGTTCTGATCATAAAGATCACAATAGAGCTATTCGAGAACATCAAAAACTAGAAGCAGCATTAGATAACTGCGATAAATGTTTCGGCTCCACGAAAATGCCAAAAGAACTACTTGTATGCGTTGGTGCTAATGTATATTTATCTTTGCCCTGGTATCAGGGTCTACAGCCCGGTCATTGTATGATAGTGCCAAATCAGCATGCTACATGTTGTACACAAATTGATGAGGATACCTGGACAGAAGTAAATGAATTCCGAAAGGCTTTGGTTCGCATGTTTGCGGCTCAACATAAAGACGTTATATTTTTTGAAATTGCAAACAAATTACATAAACGACGGCATTTAGTTGTACATTGTATTCCCATTCGGGAATCGGATGGTGAAATGGCTCCGTTTTACTTTAAAAAAGCAATCGAAGAATCTGAACATGAATGGTGTGTTAATAAGCAACTTGTCTCCTTACGCAACAAGTCTTTGCGTAATTCTATACCAAGGGGTTTACCATACTTCTGGGTAAATTTTGGTATGGATACGGGATTTGCACATGTCATCGAGGATGAAGAAAGATTTCCCCCAAATTTTGCTCAAGAAATAATTGGAGGCATGCTCAATTTGGATGCAAAGAAATGGCGTCAACAACAAAAGGAACAAAATATAATCACTAAAGTGAAAATGTTTGCAGACTGGTGGAAAAAATACGATTGCACAAAGTAAATAAAATAGTTTTACATTTGTTTATCTCTGTTTTATGTTTATATTTTTGAAAAAGTATATGAATGTTTATATGTACATAGGTTTATCACTGTAATTCGGCTAAATTTAATTTTTTTAAACTAACTAATAAAAACTATATACAGTAAATCAGTAGATATTTTTAGAGTTTGGAAATTGTATTAATAAAAAAATATAAAACAATAATTAGGTGCCCCGGTAGGCTAGTATGTAGTGTGCTAGTCTATCAGTCTGGGGGTTGTAGGTTCGATTCATACCAAAGATTCTGGATGTTTTACTACAACGAGTGAAGGTCTTCGTTACTCTGGTCAGTAAATTAATTTTGAATACAATTTGTATTGTTACAATAAATAAATAAATAAATAAAACAATAAAGGTTTTCTGATCTTTTAACCATTTAACCTATGGAAAAAGGTTAAATAGTTAATTAATTTTAATTATGGAAAGCTTACTTTATGGTAAGGCAGTGAATAACACTTCGATAACATATCGATGTTTACTCAGTGGATGATGAATCCACATAATTTCCAATTAAGCTACAAAAAAATAAACATTCAGCCTTATTACGGATGTCGTTGTCACACTTCGACGACGATAGTATTGTAATATATTAAAGAAAACAATCGAAAAATTACAATATCGTCGTCGATGTGTGACAACGACATGCGTAATAAGGAAAATTTTTAATTATTTTTAAAAACGATGAATAATTAACAGTTTGTCAATCAGAAATGCGGCGAGTAGATTTTGTTCTAAAAATGAAACCGCTTTTTATATGTATCTTCTTACTAACTATTCGATTGAATAATCTTTCTCAGACATCAACCCAAGGCGAACTCATACCAGGTGTGAGCAGTAGGACAACAACTACAACAAAACAACAACTTTGACATTAGATTAGAGGATATGAAACAATGTATTTTTTGACAAGACATTAGCAAAAAACGAGAGCAAAAAACAATCAGCTGGGCTATCGACTCCACCTGGTATAAATTCGCCTTGTGAGACGACAGTTACACGACTCAACGTGTATATGATCAGCTGGTTTCTAACGACTATCGAAAATAATTCCATAAGAATTTCTTCCAAAACACTTCCTAAAATACAACTTACCAACTGTCAAATTTCAACTGCAGCCAACTTAACGCAAAATGTCCTTTCTTCCGGTTCTCTTTAACACGCAAGGTATGATTACTAATAAAATTTACAGAAATTTAATTTTTTCTCATAAATAATGTGATTTAAAAGTACATTAGAGTGAATTTATTACACTTAATGAAATATAATTGTGCTTGAGAAATGCGGTAGTTTTTCAGATAGTTTACCAATGCAAACGTGTGCAGTTTAATTTATGTTCACAATCTTAAATAACAAAACATAAAGGACTAGTTAATTAACTCTTGTATATTTTTGTTTGCAGATGCCTGGCGTAACAGTAAAGGATATTGATCAACATGCATGCGTTAAAGCTGTTGCTGTCTTCCTAAAGAAGTAAGTTTAACAATTGCAATAAAAAGATTTTGCTTGTGATGTCTAAATGAATAAAAAATGTATTTATATTTTTTTTTACTAAAAAATTGCCTTTATTATATTTTAGGACCGGCAAATTGAAGGTGCCCGATCAAATGGACATTATTAAAACCGCCAAATACAAAGAATTGGCTCCTTATGATCCTGATTGGTTCTACATTCGTTGTGCTTCAATTTTGCGTCATTTGTATCACCGCAGTCCTGCTGGTGTTGGTTCCATTACCAAAATCTATGGCGGCCGCAAACGCAATGGTGTTCATCCCTCTCATTTTTGTCGCGCTGCTGACGGTTGTGCACGTAAAGCTTTGCAGGCTTTAGAACATGCCCGCCTTATTGAAAAGCATCCCGATGGTGGCCGTAAATTGACTCCAATAGGACAGCGTGATTTGGATCGAATTGCCAATCAAATTGTCACCAATCAACGTGTTGCAGCCAAACAAAGCGGTCCTATTGTTATTTCTAAGTAAATCGTGTGGTAACTGAGAAACCCACCGTGTTTTTGGTGGAAATAAAAGATGCAACTTTTTTTAATTTAGTTTAATACCATGGTTTTTTTTAAGGATTAAAAACGACAAAAATATGTTTATGCCCTTAAAAATGCCGTTTTCATAAGCGGAATTGTATTTTTGTATTAGAATATAAATGAAGAGTACAATAGTTTACGACTTGTGTTTTACATAAAGTAATTTTCTTGTACAATTCCCAGTTGTCTTGGAACAAAATATAGGCATATAGGAGACTAAATTGATACGATCATGATTAAAAATCTATTATCAGTTAAAAAACGAATTTTATAGTAAAGAGACACCACATAAAAGAGTACAAGGATAACCTTATTTGGGTGCATAGAAATAAGAGTCAGTGTAACATGAGTTAAGTTTGAATATTTGATAAATCATTTCACTATGGGATTCAGCATTGCTAAAGAACTTATGTTCATAGGTATATTTTGTATGAAGTTCGGTAGGTTTTTGCTATAGTAACCCGAACTCGTGACGTTTTATGGATGTTCGCATTGCTCTAATTTAATTTCTCTTGGTAGTATGGTGTTTCTTGAAGCTTTTCAACGAGTTCTTTCAAAAATAAAAAAATTTGTGAGTTTCAGTTAAATTAATTTACTTTTGGATCAATTTTCGTTTGGGTTAAATAAATGTGCGAATGCTATATTGATTGGACCCCTCAAAGCTAACTTGTCAATAGAAAATTGTTCTAGGTGTTGCAATACAACACATTCATGGCGCTATTTCTGGATAGCTTCCGTCAATGCATTTGAATTTTAAAATACTTGAAATCGTTATATTGTTCGCTGTTCGCTCGAACATAAACTTTTTATATTAGTAATATATATGAAACTCAATTTTTTACATAGTTGTGTTAATTTACTGTATGGTATATTCTCAATAGACTAAAAAATGTGGAATTTACGAATGCTGCTGCATAACTACACTCGATCTAATGCTTCCACCATTACTATGCTGTTACCTCGAATCACAACCATGCCGATGTTGTTTCTGGTACTGTCTTTACATTCTTCCACCGTTTCATCCAGAACAACATTCATAAAAGGATCAAAACCACGCAATATACCGGCGACAGATCGGCCTCCATTAAGCTTTAACAACATACGCTTATCCATATACCTACAAAACAAATAAATATTTATAAAATATAAAATAAAATGAATAAATTGTTACTTTTTCAATTCTGGTGGATGAGCTTTGGACATTTTGTTGCAGATTTTTTTAAATTATTAATCTGGAAAGTGCAAGATTTGTATATCTTGTATATTTTTAAAATTCGCAAGCTATTTGTGCTTCTCGTGCTACAGTTTGTATATTTAAGTATATCCAATTTGTGATTTTTCTCAATAAAATACGGTAAAAAGAGTAGCGATTTTTACGCTGTACTTTTAATTCAGTGTCTAATAAACAACAACAAAAATCATAACATATCAGGGTTGGGATTTAAGAATGTTCAAAATTGCACCGAACCAATGATTAAATTGTACCACATCAGAATCAATTGTACCAGGACTAATAAAAGCTTTTATACTAGGGAGTCAGATTACGGCAATGCAAAAACGCCTATTACTTATACGCAAAGGGATTATCAAAGTAAATAATAAAAATCCTGAACATAAATCATAAATGTTCCAATTTACGAAGTTTTAAACAGGGTTGGAGAACAATAAAGTGTTGATTATTGTAAGAAAAAGTAAAAAATATTTATTTTTCTTTTTATTGCCTTGTCCAAAATACATTTTTATATAAGCTAGTAGTGTCAAAATTGTTGTTTTGTTGTAGTTGTTGACGTAGGGTTCCCACCTGGTAAGAATTCGCCTTGATATGAAATAATAGGTTTGTTCAAGGCGAATCTATTTTACTAGGTGGCAGTACGGCGAATTTAATTATTTTCGCTTTACTTATTTTTGCATGGCAGCTGTCAAAAATTCGTTTATTTTTTTTAAATTAAAAAAAATTGAAATGAAATTATAATTATTTAAAAAAAAGGTTTCAATAAAAAAATGCAAAGAAAGGTAAGGAAGAAGTGTTTTTAGTTGTAGGATGTGATAATTAATTTAGTGCTTTTGGCGTTTGGGTACATGTAACCAATAACAAATTGCATGTGGGTGTTTTTTGGTGTTGTATATCTTGTCGCGGTGATGCCACCTTATATAAATTCGCCTTGGGTTTATTTGTACAAGCAATTTTAGTATAAAAGCCTCTTAAAAATACAGTTTCAATCGTATAGCGCTGCTTCGGTTGTGTATGTTAAAATTGGAGGTAAATTTTATTTAAGCTATCCAAAGCTGGACAAAAAAAGGTATTGCATAGTATTACAAAAAAGAATACTATACGACTATTCTTCCAATATTCGTCCGCTTATATTCGAGTTAAAATGAATTTCATAAAAAACTCAAAACTTACTGAATATAGATTCGAGTATCAGCAAAGTCGGTCGATAAAATTCTGAGGTATGGGAAATTCTGTCTCTACTGGTTCACATGGCATTTTTTTATTAAACTTCTTTTTTTAACATTATGGTTGGGGGACCAATAACAATAACATTAGAATAAAATAAAATTTTGAATTTTTTTATTAATTATAGTAATTGTTAATTTGATTTTTATTTGTATACTTAGGTACTTAATACTAAGTAATATTTAATTATGGCCTAGAGGCTTGTATTACTTCAATGAATAAATAAATAAATAAATAAAAAATAAATAAAATTTTAAGACTCTCACTTTTATAGTGCTTTAGATATAAAGGTACCCATCCCTAGATAATTATATGCTTTATATAAAATTTTAAAATTATTCTAGAGTTCTGGAAATTGGGCTTTCATAGCATTTGGTTTTTACGTATCGATACACAGACAGAAAATATTAAATTTGTTTTGTATTCCATTGCGATAGCTATGCCAATCAGCAACAAAATTAAAAAAAAAAAAAAAAATATTCATGTACAGAAGTGGTATTGTTATAGTTTTATTATATTATAATTTTAATAAATTATTTAAGCATAATAAAAGCACACGATCGTACGTATCCACGATATCAAACAAAAAATTACCAATAAATAACTAAAATTCATCAAAAATTGAAAAATTTAACAACAAATCGAAAACATATCAGAAAATCCAAAACTAACTATAAAATCTTGAGTAAAATATAAAAAATCATCAAAAGTCTTAATTTATACAAATAATTTTCTCTATTTTAAATTAACATTTTTTTGTGTGCATTTTACTTTGCTTTTTGTCAGTGTAATGCAAAACAACACAATCAAATATGAAACCTGTACTAAAAAAAAAACAACAAGAATGTCAAAATAAGTTACCTGGTAACCAAAAACTAATTAATTTAACAGCACTAATAAGAAAACAGGCCAATTACGGGAAAAGTCAACAACTGCAAAACAAGAAATACGAAATTTCAGTGAAAAAGTTATTTTATTATTTATGTTAAATTACATTTAAGTGAAATCATGTTTTCCAAGAAAAAGAAGAAACCTCTTATTTCAATGCCGAGTAATTTTGAACATCGAGTGCACACGGGATTCGATAAACGCGAACAGCGTTATGTGGGGCTTCCATTGCAATGGGCATCGATTGTGGGCAATAATCAAATATTAAAATCAACAAATCGACCACTTCCTTTGGTGGATCCCTCTGAAATAACACCAACAGAAATTTTAGATTTGAAAACGATAGTGAGGCCACATCATAATAACAACAAGGCCGACGCGACATCATTAAATAGTAGCATAGCTATGCAGTCAGCTGGTGGGGTTGTTAATGGACCAGGGGGCGTTGGTCAGCATAACCATACAATGGCTGCAGAGAATACCAACACCACATTAGCTGTTACGGGCGGCGGCATAGTCTTACCAAAAACATCTCATGTGGCAAGGTCGAATTCATTGCGTAGTTCAAGTCCGCCCAGAATTAGAAGAGATCTTAGGGGTAATGCTAATGTGCCACCAGCAGTTCCTGAGGAAAGTATTAGCCCTGGCAACGTTAACACAATGTCGGGTCACATAATAAATGCTAGCACTGCGGCGGCCGGCTATAAATCAATACAGCAGTTGCAACAAAACGCAATGCCTAGTACAAGTCAAGGAGCGATTGTTGGACATGGCTCATATATGGCGCAGCCAACACTAAATGGCATCTCTGGAGGTGGGCCCTTAGCGGTTCGAACTGATTTTAATACACAACCTGCAGCTAATCCCCTGCAATTTCGTCCAGGAACTACACATCTGCATGGCCAACAAACTTCTCCTGTGGGTTCTATTGCAAGCAACAGCCGTTCGACTCATTCGCATATATCTTCACATTCGCATGGACATCATATAAATAATAATAATACATCAAATATAAATAATCTACCAATGTATCCATCGCCGCAGGCACAAATACATGCGCCACCAGCTTTACCGCCTCATGGCCAACACCATCATCACCATCAACAACAGCAGCTGCAACATTTGGCGCAGCAGCAACAGCAGCAGCAGCAGCAAACTGTTAAACCATTAGTCAGTGGAGGTGGCCTTATGTCAGCTGATCAGAATCAAAACCCTCATCATGCACATTTACATGCTAAAACAGCATCTCGTGCGTCCAGCTCAAGCGGTGGGGCAAGCGGTATTGGGACGACGAGTGCAACTGGCGGCAGTACAGCGACGGCTGGCCAACCTAAACAGGAACCACGACTAACACATGAGCAGGTTAGTTTATGGACTTGTGTTTTATATATATGGACAATTAACACATGTTTAAGACATTTTTATAACTAAAACTTTTGGTTTTGAGTAGATGAAGATAAAATTAACTTCCCAAGCTTTAAACGTTCAAAAAACTTTAAGTTGCTTGGATATTTGGAGGTCTTAGGTCGAGAGGATTGCAGGCTTTTACCCAAGCTGTATATTATGAGTCCAAAGTACTTCAAGGTTTGGGCAGAAAAGTTCTTTATAGTCATTGGTTCGTTATAGTCATTGCATGAGATTACAAAAAACTCTGTTGGCTAAGTGAAGTGATTCTACGATAGGTTAGACGATATTCCAAGACGCAGTGAAATTGATTATAGAAATCGGCAAAGTAAATGATAGTGATAGTGAAACTTAGAAACGGGTTATTTCGGAAATCAGAAGGGAAACATAATGAACCAATAGATCTTCGAGTTTAGGTACATCCGTACACCCATGAATATACATGCACGACGTATATGTATATTAATAGATGTTATTAAGAGTCGCGTTGGTGCAAGTTGGAGCTGGAAAAACTGTGCACCCTCAATCGGGACTTATCCACAATTTAATGGACGGCAAATCCGTTGTCCTATTGGAACAAAAAATAAATTCACGGTATCATGAGGGCCCTGTGGACAGGATGAGCTAAGGTTCAAAGTGTCAGGAACTATTCGTTCACGCTAGCTGTTGAGTATACTGCACCATCTGGCCATTTATTTTTCTAAATTGCCATTCATGATAGCCGTGACCGCTTGCTAATTGAATAGTTTTTGCGCTATCACTATGGACTTACGGTCTAAGTAGGGTTAAATAACGACTTGAGTATCATTGAGATAGCGATAATATCCAGTTGAAGCAGCTGCTTTAGAAATTTTCGATAAAATTGTTTTAAGTGACCGATATTTTAAAATGTTCAAAATCATATAATATTGTTCAGTAATTTAGATTAGGTTGCACGGGTCTATGACCTTGCATAGATAAAACCGACTCACTATGGTTTAGGCCACGCGTTATGGCTTTCAAATTGATATTTGTTTATTAAAAAATTATTATTTTATGTAAAAAAGATCTCAAAGCGTGCACAAGCCTAAAAGGCTTATATTTCCATTGTAAGCGTCAATAAGAATATATATCATTTTGGTTTTGATTTAAAAATTAATTCAGTGTTTGCCTCCTCCAGGATCTGTAGCCAACATATCTATACCTTTTGTATATAAAGTCAACACTCCTAAATTCATACGGAAATTGAGGATCAACGTTTTATGCCTCCTCCAGTCTATGCAGCCAATAAGAATTCCCAAATTCAGCTTCTATATAACAATTGGAGTTCTGAATTGTACTCCACCAATATATGGCTTTTAATGACAATTTTTGTCAACTTGATTTTAATGTTTTTTTTAATATATTTTTTAGTTATTATTTAAAATTTTGTAGTTTGCCGATAAAATTAAACAAAATCCCTTGAAATGAAACTGATTAAAGTTATTGACGGGAATCTAACGCCCAACCAATTGACTGATTAACTAAAACGCTATCAACTAGACTACTAGTGCTACCCTTTTTAATACGATAATTTGTATTTTATTATTAAAGTTTCGTTCTGCCTTACAAATGGTTGTTTCGGCTGGAGATCCACGTGAAAATTTGGACAATTTCATGAAAATTGGTGAAGGCTCAACAGGAACAGTTTGCATTGCTACTGATAAATCAACAGGTAAATAAACAAATACACTTCAATTATCTTCATACTTACATACAATAATATTTTAAATAAGCAATAATCACTTAAAATACTTTTGTTTTTTATTATTGCCTACTAAGGTCGACAAGTTGCGGTTAAGAAAATGGATTTACGCAAGCAGCAACGCCGAGAGTTACTGTTTAATGAAGTTGTTATAATGCGAGACTATCATCATCCAAATATTGTGGAAACCTATTCAAGTTTTCTGGTCAACGATGAACTTTGGGTAGTAATGGAATATTTGGAAGGCGGTGCTTTAACCGATATTGTAACACATTCTCGCATGGATGAGGAGCAAATTGCTACAGTGTGCAAACAATGTTTAAAAGCTTTAGCATACTTACACTCACAGGTGCGTGACATGAATTTGAAAGTTGATACTACACTATAAAATTGTTATTGTTATTGTTGTTTTGTTTTACTTTTTTTTGTGCACACAAAAGTTTGTTATTGTTTGTATACTTTATTCCTTTTTGTTTAATTTGTTTCATGGTTAATTGTTTGACAATTACACATGTTCATATGCATATGTTGTGTATAGAATAGCACGAACTACAAAAAAAAAAAAAAATATTGGAAATAAGTATATATTTTCTTCTTTAGTATTTATTTCCTATTAAAAAAAAATAGTTGTTTAAATAAGTCTGCACAAAAAGAATTAGGAAAATTTTATAAGTAAGATACAGATTATTGCTGTAAAGTCACATGGAACTCATGGTATAATGAGATCGCGTGCCAGATTTCGAGTTTTCTACCAGAGAACAGATGAGCACACTAATTTCTTTTCTGACAGGGCATTGTGTCATTGGTATTTATGCTAGATTAACCTTTCTATATCCACGTGTTGGTCTATGAGTTTTTCTAAAAATGGCAGAAGTGGTACTCCACCATTTTTCCTCCTCATCCTAATAATTTATGTATTATTTGGATGTTTTATTAACCTTCCTATACCCACGTGTTGGTCTCTGAGTTTTCCTAAAAATGGCAGAAGTGGTACTCCACCATTTTTCCTCCTCATCCTCATGGTCTTTGAGACCGACGAAACACTTTTTTAGAAATTTAAGTTTTCTGCCAGCTGCCGGATTTTTAATTAAATAAAACTTGTAAAAAAACAAAACCGACTAGGTCCCCTTGTGATGCCCGTTGAGACAATGCCAAGGAAGATACTATTCGTAGCAACTTAGTATTAAAAATAGGTGAAGCACATTCACTACAGCAACCAGTGTGCCTATCTGTAGATACATATAAAAAGACTGGGACAGGACTTTGTCTTGAAACATGAAATATTTTAAAAATTATGTAACTGGTGTTCTGTGTTGAATTTTAATAAAAATTTGGGAGGAGGTACCTTAGTACCTCGCGTTAGGTTGCACAGGTCGCTGGCTCCGTGTAGGGGGAAAAACCGACTCACTTGGGTCCCTTTGGTCCCGTTGTGATCTCGGGTTAAATATATGATACTTTTTCCATAAAAAATAACTCATTTCTAAGATTTCTAAGAAGCAATCGATTTTTGATTACTAAAAACTTGGTAGCACCTTTTATTTTTTTGTAAATTTTAAATTATTTTTTGAAATTGTAGGCACTATTTACAGAGCTATACAATAATAGAATTTGATTTAATACCTATCTGGTAGCTTTATGCCTTGAGTAGTTACCCAGAGATGGGTACCTCTATACAAAGTATATACATATGTACATATATGTATATTTATAAAACATCTGCGGCACTATAAATGTAAAGTTTTCTCAGTCGTAAAGTAGCTCTGGGTCGGGGAACACGTGCGTGCGTCATTGTCATTATCGCTTAAAGTCAATCAGGCCGTCTTCCTTGTTGCTCGGCCTTCGAGTGGTTTGCGTCTCGTTCTCACACTGGCTGATTGGCGTCCTCGAATAGCTGTACTACGGTACTGTTATTGGTGGTAACTTAATCAGCCACGTGTAATCGTTTCGTTTTCGTTTATAACCTATAAATTTTAATTTCAATATGTCGGATATTGGTGGAGCACCTTTTAAAAAACTCTACTGTTAACTGGAGGAGCACCATTAAACTCAATTTTTAACTGGAGGAGAACCAATAAACTCAAGACTTTCACTGGAGGAGCACCATTAAACTCATTAATTTTTACCTAGCTGAATTTGGAGTCTCACTTCCTATACGAAGGTATAGGTCGCGCTGCAGATTTTGGAGGAAGCTAAGGCGATCACACCCTGGCAAATTTGCGAACTGCACATGCCATTTATTTATTTATTTATTTATTCAAAAAACACACACAATGTAAAGTTCTTGACAAATCTGACAGAAATCTGTTTCACTCAAAAAATCGTTTTAAAAATGGCGATGCAGATGCCCCACTATCATACAAAATAAGTTTTGAAACTATTTTATAAATTTTTTCAAAAGATTATAAAATCGTACAGACCTGTCAAACAGACCTGTCTGTCACACACATACAGTTCTAATCCACACTATCATGCTTTTTGAGCACACATGCAATTTTTGACAAATCGTACGACTGAGTATGATAGTGAATCGTGGCCTTAAACGACGAAGAAGGAAAACGTAGCTTGGATCTTCAGTCTTAAAATAAGAATTTATTTTTCATTAAAATCAATGGCAGTTAATGCTTTTTTTTATTTTTTAATATACTACGTCAAAATACTTATTTTTGTAGTCGATAGATAACCTTAGTTGCTAGTGCTTTCTATTAGTTGTAACTAAAAGCAAATATATAATTTATTCACTTCAGAGAAAAAAATAAAAAAAAAAAATAATTTAAATTTCTTAAAATATTTTCTTTATTATTACAGGGCGTTATACATCGTGACATTAAATCCGATTCAATTCTATTGGCAGCCGATGGACGTGTTAAACTATCAGATTTTGGCTTTTGTGCACAAGTGTCACAGGAGCTGCCAAAACGTAAATCTCTGGTTGGAACACCATATTGGATGTCGCCAGAAGTTATTTCTCGTTTGCCGTATGGACCGGAAGTTGATATATGGTCACTGGGCATTATGGTGATTGAAATGGTTGATGGTGAGCCGCCCTTTTTCAATGAACCACCCTTGCAGGCAATGCGTCGTATACGTGACATGCAACCACCAAATTTGAAAAATGCTCACAAAGTATCGCCACGTTTGCAATCTTTTCTGGATCGTATGCTAGTGCGTGATCCAGCACAAAGAGCAACGGCTGCTGAACTATTGGCTCATCCCTTCTTAAGACAGGCCGGACCGCCGTCACTGTTGGTACCGCTTATGCGTAATTCCAGACAACATTGATTTATTTTCTCTCCTTACAAATCTTTCTATGGCAACTACTTTTGCTTTAATTTTAACGAAATGTGGGGGGGCAGCCACAAAAAAGTATTTTTCTTTTCTTTTCTCTTATAAATGCCAATGTTTTCTTTTTTCGGCGGTATGTATTAAAACAGTTTATTAAATAATATGTATTCGTATTAACTAATCAACGATTTTACACGATTTATTATTTTTTTCGTTTTACTTAATTTTTATATATATATTTTTTAATTATTTTTATTTATAATTTTATATGGCATTTATTTTGTTTAGTTTTTAGTTTATATAACGTACGTATGTGTGTGTGTGTTTTTTTTGTTTATCTTAATTTCTTTTAATAAGTGCCGTTAAGAAATGATTAAAGTCAAATATTGAAAACCAATCCGATATACATATATTTACATACAAACATACATATAATATAAAATAATTAAATATTTTAAAAATAGTAAGAAAAAAACCAACCATCCTTTTGAAATGAAGTGCCTTTAAATTTGAGACACTTTTTTAATAATAGATATTTATTCATGTATGTATTTATCTAATACATTTATCTAATACAATCTACATAAGCGACAACGAATTTTATTTTTTAATACAAAAAAAAAAAAAAATCTCAAGATTTTTACATTCCTCGAATATTTAGAAGAATTTGTTTAAATATCGTACTATTCTTTGTTTTACAAAAAAATAAATAAATAAAATATCTAAAATAATGTTTAAAATTAAAAACAAACATTCCTAATAAGCCTGTGTAAACTTTTAGAGAATCAATCGGCTTTAAAATTTGTTATGTTTAACAAGACAAGAAAAAAAAAATCAAGTCAATTATTGAAATCTTATGTATTTTTATGTACATCATGTTTATTCGCTACTTAAGAATTTAAATATTCCATATACAAAAATAAATTTTAAGATTTTAACCCTTATTTCGAGTTGTTTCTGTGTTCTTGTTTTTTTTTTGTTTTCTTTTTTGCTGCAGCTTTATTTTTTTTCTACAGAATAGAAAACCATAAAATACTGTCAAGATTTCAGTCAGGTTTTAGAAAAAAACACTCATGTGAGACTGCTGTGAATTATATTATAAATAGATGGAAGTATGTAAAGCAAAATAATAAAATTGTGGCAATTTTCTTGATTTCAAAAGGGGTTTCGAAACTATTGACCGAGATATTATGATAGATAATTCTTGCAAAAAAAAAAAAAAAATCGACTTCAAAACAGATAGAAGGGCATCAATTCTAAACTAAAAATGTAAGAAGTAATCTGTACGAATTAGATTTAAACCAAATAAAAGATGCGCCAAAATTAGAGGAAAAAAAAGACTATGTGAATATCAAGCCTCTCCCTATTACTGTTCAAAAGTTAAGCTATTTTCACCAGCATCCGTACTTTGTGGGCACACTAATCAAGCCTCTGTCTATAACGGTTTCAAAGATAGGGTCACATAGATAAAATAACATCACCTATTTGGATAATGGAACTGAAGAAAAATCATTTATTTATCTCATTTTTAACCAAAAAAAAAAAAACTAAAAAAATTTTAAAAGATTTTGGGTTTAAAAATTGTACGTGTTTCCCTGTGCAAATCAACTTTAACATGAAGTTTGATGGAATGAGTTTGATGTGTGGCTGTGCTAAACAAAATTAAATATTACCAATACATACACAAATTTGAAGCAGCAGTTTGATGTGTGGCCATGGCGCTTAAAGATTTGTGGTTTGCTGTGGTAATCAAGAGATTTCAAAAAAGCCCTGAAAGAAGACGTCTGTTATCGTCTCCAAAACAGGGGATTACTCAGTTCAGAAGCTTGTCAAATAAGCAATGTCAACTAATACTTGCAAAATTAAGGCACATCCACATTATGACATTACCATTGCCACATTATAACATTACATGACCCTTCCTAGCATAACCTATGACTTAGTGTTTCAAAAAACTTCGTACTGTTCCCTAAAGACCTATCCGCTAACCTTCCACATTGAAAGATATTGAATAATTAAAACTCCCAGGATACTTTCAAGCGTATATTTACAAAAATTAAAATGATGTTTAAACTTAAATGTAAAAAGATATAAAAAGAGAGAAAAAAAAAGAATATAAACAACAACTATACACTCTTTCGCTTAGCTAATTCAATATTTTGTAGCAGCTTGCTTAAACAGCTACGTATACGATTGTCTTCGCCAGCTCCACGTTTACCCTCAACAACACGAATTTCGTCCATTAAAAACGGCATTATATCCTCAACCAATTCATAGGAAATTGAACTAATTTTCATTAAAAGTTCAAAAAAGAAAAATGTATAGAATGACAAGTGCTTCTTGGTCAATATGCGTAAATGTTCACATAATAAATTCTTTAAAACAATCGATTTCTTAAAAACCGGACTGTGTATAAGGCGTTTAAATAAATCCAAGAGTAAGCCACGACTAGGAACAATTTCATCAACCATCATTATGTGCTCCAAGGTGGACAAAGAAATGCCCTTCATAAATGTTAGCAAACGTTGTGTGGAGTTTTCATCGTCAGCTTTTGCAGAAATCGATTCAACCACTTCTTGGTATATAGTAATTATAAGGCAGGCATTGGGATCAGCCTGTCGCCGTTGGGTTGACAAAAATAGATTTGTTAGCTTTTCAAAAACAAACAAACACAAATCATGGTTATCACCCTGCAGACAGTTAATGTAGGGTCTTGCAACTTGTTTGGCATTCGGAGAAATTTTAAAATGTGGCGTCCACTTTTGTATAAGATCCGTCAATGTTTTATTTAAATATGCATCCGATTTGAAATTTAAACGACCAATACCTTGTACTACCACTGGCCATATTTTATGTACCAGTTGACACAATTTAGCTTCGGGTGCCTTTCCCATTTGTATGGTGGTGGGCAGTATGTAGCGTGTTATGGCAATGTGAAAGAAACATGTAATTTTCGATTTAGCATAAACAATGTGCGGACAATTGTATATGACAATCGCTAAGAAGCTATAGAAACGAAAGATCAATTCGGATTTCTCTAATTTAAAATCGGCATTAAGCCATTTATCGAAATTACGTATGTAGGAATTGAAATTATTAGATATAATATTACGCTGGCCATTGTTGGTGGTGGCATCGTACTTCTTACCGACCGCAGCTATGAAAATACATAAAGGCTCTTTGGCTTGCAGCAACTCTTCAGCATCCGAATCTGTCATTGTTGTAAATTCTGGTAATTTTACAACAATTTTGCTAAGTTTGGCCACATCTTCGTTATTCGCCGTTAAAAGCACTAAACTTTTAAGCCAAATTTGCATAACTGTTGTGTGATCTACAAGATTATTGCGATCAGATTCGAGAATTTTTAGTAAAAATTGGGAAACTGCTTGACGATTTAACGGCTGCTGTTCCGTAAAGTAGTTGAATAATTTTTGAAAACTCTGTACATCCGTCAAGGCAAACGAACGAGTACAGAAATCAGCTGCCAACGTAGGCAGCCAACGGCTATAGTTGTTGAGATACTGTTGTTTCACAAACGGCAATATGCAACTGTTGAGAGCCTTCAACAGCTCGTTGTTCATGTCCAAAAACTGTTCAGTTCTTTGAATCTTAACGAATATCAAATGTATAGCTTCCAACGTTCGTTCTTGTTCCACCGGTGTACAATTATTAAGAAAGTTTGGTATCCAAGGACCGATTAATAAATGTTCTCCCCTTTCAAAGCTATCAGACCGATCAAACACATCCAAAAGTGTTTCAGCTATTATCTTCGATACCGAAAGATCATAACGTATTGCGGCTAATTGTTGCATTAGCTTAGTTATATAATCTGTTAAATCGAATTTATGTTCGGCATAAAGTATCCATAAAGCCATGTGACCTTTTGCTACAGCCAGCTGTTTTGGCAATGTCACCTTTTCGAATGCAATAGCCAAAAGTTTGTCCCTTAATTTTACCGACAAATCCGTAAAATCTCCACAAAGTGATAATACCAAAAATAGTTCGATTAAATGATGTATTCCAGTTTCGTTAAGGGCCAAAAACTTTTGTGCACTGAATTTCGTATAAATGCGACCCAACAGTTTCTGGGCCTGATGATTGGCCTGACATGCCAATAGACTCTCCAAACATTTACCCAATAATATTACGAAAAGTGTATAACTGCTGAGATTAGCATCAGGTGGTTTATCTAATAAGTTTCGATATTTATCCACATAGGCTCGGCCACTATTGCATGATACTGCTAAATTGCTAGGTGCTGCTCCCGCAATATAAAATGAAGAATTTAATTTCTTGTTATAATATTCCCACAATATCATGGGAATGTTAGCTTTGGGCTGCCACCATTGCAACAGAGTTGGTGTTAAAAGGCCAATAAATATGCGCAATTGTTCTTCATTGGGGTTGGCATTTAGAAATTGTTGTGTTATACTTTCGCAAAATTCAAAATTTTCTACATTCTCTCCAGACACTCTAGAATATTTGGGACCTTCATAATGACCATTTGACCGATAGCCATGTAAACGCACCAAGCCATTAAGCATCCAATTGGAAAATTCACAATAACTAAGAGGTGTTAAAGAGAAATCATCTAAGAGAAATAAAAAAAATAAATATAAGAGCAAAAGTAAAAAAATGGTGTGTTTAGCCAAATATTAAATAATCAAATTAGATTAAAAAATTAAATAATATTTAAAAGTTTAGAGTAAAATACATGGATTTTTTAAGCATTTAAAACATTTCGTTGTTAATTTCTTTTAAAATTTAATTTTCATGTACCAAGACTAAACAATTTCTCATATGACGACATTTTTTTTAAATTCTCTTTTGAAATCTCTACTAAAAGCTTCAAATTCGCATTTTCTAACTGTACCTCGTTACAAGATTTTTTTTTTCAAATCTATACATATAATAAAACCGACACAGTACCGTGTGTCTCTACAAGAAATATTTTTTTTTTAATTTTTGTTGTAATGCAATAGTAATCGATATAAAATAAAAAAAATGTTGAGTTATTTGTCTGTCTGTGTTCGCATCATGTAAGGAATTTTAATACAATTTTGTGCGGAGGTACCTTAGTACCTCGATACTTGGCATACTTTTTCCCCGTAAAAATATCTCATTTGAAATAGAAAGTAGAGATAAAAATAGTAAAATAGAAACTCAAACGTACAATTGAAATGACTTGGCAGCACTTTTTATTTTCGTAAACGGGTTATTTTAGACCATCTTAAGAACTCTACACAAGACACTTGAATTTTTATATAAAAATACCTAAATTTTAAGTAGAGTTGTGCTTATAGTGAGTGATCTGTTTTTGAACCATAACAGCTATACTTTTGAAATGTTCACAAAAGGTGTTTTACTTCTGAGCAAGTGAATGATTCAGTAAAGTGATCTGAACTAGGTTGGTATTTTAGTTCATTTGTTCAGTAGAAATATACCTTTTGTGAAAATTTCCAGAGTCTAGCTGTTATGGTTCGAAAATATGGTCATATACAGTCGCTGTCGGAATACCCTTCAATTTATATTTTTTATACTTGTTACATATAGCGAACACATTTTTAAATGATCTGTTAAAATTTCAAGAGTCTGCTATTACAGTTTAAAAATAAGAACATATACGGTAAAACCACGACACATCGGAACACCTTTTAGTTTTTATTATTTGTTGTTATAGCCGCCATAGTAATACACATTCGTTTCAAGAGTCTACCTATTAGCGTTCCAGAGATAGAAGGCGCTGACACAGACAGACAGGCAGAGGGACAGACATTGTAGCGAACACATTAGGGTTAGGTTTTTGCCCCTTAGGTACGGAACCCTTAAAATAATAGTTTTTAATATAAGCATTTCTACGATTAATTTTTGACAGACTCCTGAAATCGTTTAAGTAATTTATCAATGAGTTGCTCAATAGACTAATTGATAGCGCGCTAGTCTATCAGTCTGGGGGTTGCGGGTTAGATTCCCGGCAAAGACTCTGGGTGTTTTCTGCAGACCAGCAAAAATGCTTCTCTTTTTTTCTTTTAAAACGAAAAAAAAAATCAAAAGGTGTAATAAGTCATTGTCGAAATGCCAGAATAATATTAATTAGAAACAGGCGTATCTAACAAGTAATAGGGATTCTAGAACAAAACAATAGTGTGTGGTGATCGGCTCTCTTAGGTCAGTTAAGTAATTAGTTTAACTGAACTAGGTCGTTCATGACCTACACAACTTTAGTTGTAAGATACTGAGTAATTACCCAAAGAAGGGTACCTTTATATAAAGTAAATCTGTAAACTATATTTGCAGCAAAGTAAATCTGTAAAATATATTTCTGAGGAGGTTGCTGACACTGCTAGTTATTAGGTGATACATTTTTAAAGAAAACGGAAACAAAATTTAATTTGCAACACACTTGATTATCCAAAATATTCTGATAAATCTAGTACATACATACATAATGGTTATAGAAGCCCACAAAAATCAAAATAATTTTATAATGGTTATGGAAGACCGAAAAAATACACTTATTTCGAGTTGCTGGTTAAAAGTAATCGGCACCCCCCATATTATACACTCACCCATTTTATTCTTTATTATGTCCATAGATTTATTAAACAAACACCAAAACGTAATTATCTGCTCCCCCGAATCTTCCTTTAACGACCATTTTTGCAAAGCAATTTGTAAAAGTAACCACATTTCTTTAAAACAAGTACACGGAAATGGTGAGGAAAATAACAATTCTGTGGATCGTTTTTTAGCATAAAAAAATATTGAGCATATCAATAAATCACTCACAATACGTTCACATTGTTTTAAGACAGGATTGGGAGGTTTTAAAGAATTGTCAATATTATTGATATCATATTTGTTTAAAATACATAAATCTAATAATTTCCATTCGAGAGCACCATGTAGCAAATGATATGCTGGTATTTTACATTCGTTGCCTTTGCAACTATTAGCAAAGTAAACTAGTTTCCAAGTGTCTGCTTTTAAGCAATTATTCAAAAGTGAACGAAAACGAGTAAGATGTGTGTTAAGAAAATGCCACTCTTCGGGATTGGTAGTTTGATGAATGACATGCAATAATAAAGTAATTTGTCTGCGTATACGGTAAAAGGATATATCATGAAATGCTGTGGTCAATGAGCCGTGAACACTAGCTATCAAATATTGTAAATTTGTGCTATAAAACAAAACAAATTAGGTATTCCGATGTTTAAAACATAATATTATTGAAATTCTTACCAAGCCTCACTAAAAACAAAACTAGTTACTGTCTTTTCTCTTATTTCTGGCCTTTGAAATTCATAGGAACTCAATGTCACTTCTTCAATTGCTTTATTTTTATTGAAATTCAAAAATCCATTTTTAATAAAACCATCAGCGGAGAATAAAGCATTTAATGAATCCCCTCCCTGACACTGAAATTCTGGTATAATATCGTTGCTCGCCTCTATAGGAAATTGAGTTGGTTCAATATTCAGTGTGGACAGTATGTCATCTTCATCTGGTTCAAATAAATCAAAATCCATATTTATTAAAATTTCCTAATTTGTATGTAAAAAAAAAAAAAATAAACAAAATTTCCAAAACAGCTGACTAAATATATTGGCACTTATGTGTGATATGTTCAGTTCTTTAATTCAATATTCTGAAGATGCTGCCAGATCTTTAAAAATTTTAAATTTAGAGGGTTAAATCACGGCATAAAAATACGTACATTTTGTTTTTGTATAAATCATTTTATGCTGTCAAAACAAAAAATGTTAATACATTTTGACAATTTAAAATGGAGACTGAGCCCTCGAGCTTACCTGTTGTTTTTTGTCTCCATCTTATAGTGTCATATCTAATTTTTCTATTCTTCCTCTTCCTTTTTGCTACAGGTTGAATTATTTTTGGTGTTGTTATAGCTTTCGGTAAAGACCGTCGTCACTGACTGTTTGTTTGGTACTGTTGGTAAAGGCCTTTTCACACTATAATACAAGTATTAATACTTTTGAGGAAAATGAAACCCTGACATGATGAGTTGTTTTTGTTTTTTGGAAAATTTCAAACAGCGATTAGATCAGAGTTACATTTTATTCCAAAGTATTAATACTTGTATTATAGTGTGAAATGCCCTTAAGCAACAGTATTTTTCTTACTACCGGAACAAATCTAATAAAGCTAATATTTTTGTGGCATTTGGTTATGCGTTAAAACTTTCTTCTACTGACGACGACTCACAACTCTGTTATCGTATTATATGAATTTGTATTTTTAACATTATCTAAACTGGTTCACAATCCAGATATTCTTAATACAACTTGCTATTCCTTCGATATATGTGCTTATATATTGGATGTGTGGGCTACTACCTACTGCAAGAACTTCTGTCTTATTAGTAGAAATTTCCTTTTCTATTTATTCCCTTCAGCGATATCATACTTTTAAAAAATCGTGTGAAATATATCTACAAAGATTTTTTATAGATAACACCTTTTTCCATCCAGTCACTACATGAACTTAACCCCCGTCTACATTAAACATTGATTTGTCTTAACAAAAGTTAAACTTCGTATAAAAACATTTTTGATGCTGTTTTTTTATGAAGTTTGATTTTTGTTAAGACATGTTCAAGGCGAATTCATACCAGGTGTGAGCAGTAGGACAACAACTACAACAAAAAAACAACTTTGACATTAGATTAGCAGATATGAAACAATGTATTTTTTGACAAGACATTAGCAAAAAAACGAGAGCAAAAAACAATCAGCTGGTCTATCGACTTCACCTGGTATGAATTCGCCTTGGACATGTTCAAGGCTAATGTAGACGTGGGGTAAGAGCCGAATCAATTCAGTAACTAAATCATTCCATACATATAGTTTCAACCACAGAATAACAGTTTCAACATCTGTTCTTAAAGCTCTGAAGAAGCTATATCTCTGAAGTGATAGCATGTTACATTTTTAAAGGATTTTATTCTTACTATTTCCATAATATATTTTATATATAAAATCAGACCAAACCTTTTTTCAACGGTGGATTGCAATCACATCTTTGTTACTTTCTTTAAAGTACTTTTTTTACGTGATTGTCTCTGTTCTATTTTAAAAATAAACACTGAACATACCAGACAAGTAAAATTTTCCCGCTTAAAGATCTGGATGTGGATCGTTTTTGTATAGACCAGAGACAAAAATTTAATTTGATTGTTTTAAAGACTATAAACATTTTACCACATTTTTCTTATAAATAATTTAATAAATATTAGATAAAATGTCGAGGAAAATAACGTGTTTGTGATTAATTGATTGTTTTATATTGAACCGAAAAGGTAGAACCCATAAAGTTGACCTCTTAGAAAATTAAAAAAGAAAAAATATGTTTGTTCAAGATTTACGACAAGATTTTTATAATCAGTTAATTGGTAAAAGGATTTTAATTGTTGTCAATTATGATATCGATGCCATTTGCGCTAGTAAAATTCTACAGGCTCTATTTAAATATGATCACATGCTGTACTCAGTGGTGCCTATTATGGGTTTGGCTGGTTTGCAAAGAGCTTATAATGAAAATCAAGGTGATGTTAAGTTTATTTTGTTGTTAAACTGTGGCGGCTGTGTGGATATTGTGGAATTACTACAACCGGAAGAAGATGTAACTTTTTTCATTTGTGATGCCCACCGACCACTGGACGTGTGCAATATATACAGCGATCGACAGGTAACTGGATACATACAAACCTAAATTGGGCTTTTAAAATACGTTGGTTTTTGAAAAATTCTAGTAATCTCACACGGTTAACTTAAATTTAAACAAAAAGTTTTGATTATTTATTATTAACAAAAAAATTCTCGCTCGTTGGTTTTATTATTAATAGGTTTGCATACTGGGCGACCCATCCTCTGAGGAAAATATACCTTCATTTGAAACTATATTTTGCGATTCCGAATCAGAGCAAGATGATGATGATGATGACGACGAAGATGAAGAAATCTGTGATAGTGGTGCCGGTGAATCAGATGATGATGCTAACTCGAAACCTGAACGCCCTAAGAAATTGTCTCGTATGGAAAAACATGAACAGCGAATTATAAAACAACGCAAAAGACGTGCTTGGGAAAATGAACGCGATCGTGTTATGTTCGAATACACACAATATAGTTTTTATGGCCGTTCATCGGCTTTAACTATATTTGAATTAGCCTGGAAATTGTCTAAAGACAATATGGATCTTTTATGGTGGGCCATAGTGGGCATTACAGAACAGCTGATACTGGGTAAAATTGAGAGCAGTGTCTATACTTTGGAAATTGATAATATACAATCGCACGTTTCTCGTTTAACGAATAAAACCAACGATCAAAGCAATTTAAGTGCCTCTAAAATACATTTTGAAAATGATTTGCATTTGGTTTTGTATCGTCATTGGAGTGTCTTGGAATCGATGAAATATTCCATGTATGTGGCTTGTAAATTAAAGCTGTGGACATTGAAAGGCGAAAAGAAATTGCACGAGCTGTTGGTGGATATGGGTTTGCCCTTAGTACATGCCCGGCAAACTTTTACATCAATGGATTTGGTATTGCGTCAGGAATTTTTTTCGATGGTTGAGCGCTGTGCCGAAAAATATGATATACCAAATGTTATTTACGGTTCCTTTACCCTACAATATGGTTATCGTAATCGTTATACGGCCGCTGATTATGTCTATGCCATGTTGGCCATTTTAGAATCCATCAAAAAGGATAAAACGCCCGAAGATTGTTTTCTTGAAGCGCTAGATAGCTTGGGACGTAACCATAAGGATATTTTAAATGCTGGCATAGAGGGAGCTAAACTTTTATACCAGGCTATTTTCAAACAAGTACAAAGTAGTTTAGAAGCCCGTCAAATTCATTCAACTGGTTCATTTTTCTATTATATTCTTAATGAGGAAAATAACTACTTTTCATACCCTTATGGCTTAAGTTTGCTAGCGAAGTTTATATTAAACGGTCACGTTTCTATTTCACGTAGTCGCCAAGCTCAAGATCTACCTTTGATCGCTAGCTGCCCCATTGACGCTGACCGCGGTGTATGTCTTTTGGTTGGTATACCTCCAGTAAGAGAAGATTCGCCAAAGAATTTCTTTGGCAAAGCATTTGAGCAGGCTGCTCAGAAATGCAATGCAGCTATTTTACAAGATCACTTTGAAAGTTCTCTCATACAAATACGACAGAATGATTTAACGCGATTTTTAGATGCGTTGACCGTACTGCTGACGTAATTTATTGTTTAACTTTTGTTTTAAAGAAAAATTTTTATACAATTATTAATTAAACATTATTTACAATAAAACCTTAAATCAAATCTAATATTTGGATTTTCTGTAGCTTTCAATAAGTTAAGAATGACCATTTAATATTTATTTAATCTGATTAGTTTTTAATTTAAATACTTAGAGACTTCTTTTTAAAATTTAAAATTTATTTGGCTAGAGTTCGATACTCTTATTATGAGTTAAGCTTCCATATTTAACCTCTTTGTTTCTTATATGTTTTAGTTTTAAGAGACTTTAGATTTTACTGAAAATTCTTTGTTAAATAATAAAAAACTATTTTATATTTAAGATTTTGTTATTAAAGAAAGAAAAAAAAAAAAACAACTATCAACTCTAACCATCTAAGAAAAATATATAAAATACAAATACATACAATTTATCATTAGATTTCATTACAAATTTTATTAGTTTTCTTTAAAATAGAGGATATTAATGTGTTTCAGAACATGTTTAAACAAATTTTAACTCCTAAAGATTTGCTCTCTCAAGGAGACCTTCGATATGCAGTCACTATACAAATAGTTTGTCTACAATTCATATTTTTAAGGAGGAAACGAAATTTTATCGACTATTTTTCTCTTAACAAGTAACCAAAATGTTCCTTAAACTGTTTATTATACAAATGTCATGAATTTTCTTTAATACCACTTATAATTTCTGTTGTTGTTTCAGTACTTGTAGAAGTAATAATGCGTGCCGAACCCAAACATTCCTTGTCACTGTAAAAAACTGCATATTGACCGGGTGTAATAGCTCTCAATGGTTTATCTAAAAACACAATATGTTCATCTTGATTGTTTACAGATTGTCTGTAAACTCTACATTTTACTAAAGGTTTTGTGTGTTGAAAGCGAAATTGACATTCTAGAACATTGCCATAATTCTCAAAAGGATCTTGGCACAACCAGTTTATATTGTTTGTAAATATTTTATCACTTAACAAGGTTGCATGATCATGTCCACTTGCTACATAAATTGTATTTGTACTAACATCTTTCTGAGCCACAAAATATGGCTTAAGAAAAGAGGTTAGACGACAGCGTTGACCAATTGTCCACTGATGAATGCCTTGGTGTTGACCCACCACTTGATTTGTATCTATATCAATGAACTGGCCAGGTTTAGAGGTTATGTACTAAAAAAAAAGAATTTAATTTAAAGCATAATATTTAAATGCATTAGATTAAAAATTACCTCTTTTATGAATTCTTTAAAATCTCTATTGCCCACAAAGCAAATTCCCGTACTTTCTTTTTTCCGCAGGAAACGTTCCAAACCAATTTGTTTAGCCTTGAGCTTTACTTCGCTTTTCAAGAAGTCACTTAAGGGAAACATTGTCCTTTTCAAGGAGTTTCTTTTAATACCCGATAGAAAAAATGTTTGATCCTTAAATCTATCTTTCGGTATAAGTAAATTAACATCTGGGAAATATTGTTATTATAAACCTAAGTAACATTATTTTTTATCTAATTTTAAGACTCTTTTTCTTACTTCCATTTTCCCGATAGTTTTCCAAAAAAGGACCAAAATTTGTTTTGGCATAATGCCCGGTGGCAATGGCATCAAATCCCATAGTTTCGATAGCGTATTTATAAAATAAATCAAATTTTATGTGTTTGTTACAAAGTATGTCTGGATTTGGTGTTAGGCCATTTTGATAATCTTCAAGAAAATTTCTAAGGAAAGAAAAAAAAAATACATATATGCCGAAAAGTCAGCCAATATTTTGTAAACGTTCTTAAAATTCATTTAAAACCTACGTAAATACAGAATTCCAATAATCTTTAACATAATTAACTTGTCGCAACTCAATGTTTAATTTACTACAAGTGTATTCCGCATCCAACAAATCCTGCTCGCCCGTACAACGTCCCATTTCATCAAATTCATCCCAATTTTTCATAAAAATTCCCAAAACGTTAAATCCTGCAAATACCAAACAAAGTTTGTATTATTTAGAAATTATTTGGAAATTAAAATAAAATCGTAACGCCATTCACATTAGAAGCATCATAAAAAGGGTGTGTAAATTTTCAAATTTTTGGGCTTTATTTAGTTAACAACACTTTTTTTCGTACCCTCATAAAGTTAAAAAAAGAGAAAAAAAAAAACCCAAATCCTAAAGGTATGTTTGCAATCTTAGTTAAACATAGTTATTCAAGCGGTTTTACATTTTTTTAAGCTTTAATTTTGTTAATTAAAGTTTTAAGCATTACTTTGCTTGTTGTCGTAACAGCTCTGCTGCTGTCGTCAGTTGTTTTCTGGAAAGATTTGATTTATGTATATTAATTATTGTTAATAAGGGTCACTAGGGAGTAACTTGAAAATAGAGAAAGTATGACACCTCAGTCAGTCTTACCCAAAGGTCAATGGGTCGCCAATCCGTTGGCTATTGGGACAATAAAATAAATACACGGTATCATGAGTGCCTTGTGAACAAGATGGGCAACGCACCAAAGTGCCAGGAACTATTCGTTCCCTGTAACTGCATCAATTGACCAGGGTTGATTTCGTTTTTCTTGGTAAGAAGTGTCCATGATCCGAAATTGCAGTGGGATTTTATTTAATAATTTATTGCATCTATTACCATTAGTGACCGCATGCTGATGCAAAAGTTTTGAGATAGGGACGAAGGTCCTCTCGAATGTGCATAGAAGGGATCTTCGGAGAGTATGCGATAATTGGAATGGCCTGGATATAGAAATGCCAGCAAGAGCTGCCTGGTTAGCAGCTCACTGTGTTGTCTGATCGGCATTATATTGGTCTCATTTTAATTGTTATATCGGATGTAACAAAAGCTTGCAAAAATTGTGAATATCACAGTTTATATTGTATAGTAATATTTATTCCTTTTAAAACCTGATGCCATATTCTATAATTCTCGTAGCTATGAGTGTTGTTGTAAGAATACTCGTAATTTGTTGGTGCATTTTTAGAATTTTAGCGATAGATTTAGCTACGAGAATTAAAGAATATGGCGCCTGATTTAGATTAATTTTATCTATTATAACTAATGTAACATAATATTTAGAGCTGAAGTCCAAAGCAACTATTGCTCCAATCCTATTAACCTGTAATTTGTAATTATAAGTTAATTCTTACAATAAATAAATAAATTAATAATATTCCTTTTAAATCTAAGCAAGACATTTTCTCTGCTTGCATCATACCCTTCCCTAGTGCTACTCTAGGTTGTGATCCTCAAAAACAGCAGTCTTCTGTTGCCAGCTGCTGCTTGGAAACCCCATCAACGTTAACAAATTTCAACTGTTATTTTTTTCTAACCCAAATGTTTCCACGACAATTGGATCTTCGTTACGGAACGACCCGAGTATCACTCGGCCAAAGATTGTCAACTCGACAACAGCTGTACCAACGGAAGGTGTTTTCCTCAGAAAAGAACATCCGACAACAGCAAAGCTGTTACAACAACAACAACAAACCCAAACACATAATTTAGCATTGTAACGGTTTTTTGTAAGATAACAGTAGATTACAAAAATACAAAATTTTTTTTTTTTAAATTGCAACAGCCAACACATTTGATATGATTTAATTTAAAATATTTTACCTCTTTCTTTAAGCAAATAAGCACTAACAGCGCTATCAACGCCACCCGAAATCCCTACTACAATATTACGAAACATATAGAAGGATTCAGGAACTCCACATCTACTTTTAGCGAAAGTAAAAGAATGGTAAAATTTAAAAACAAAAAGCAGCTGCTTCATCAGCTGTGTAGTATGTTCAGTGTTTTTTTAATACATTTAGCTTTTAGGGCTTTCGCAGCAGAATTTTTGGGCGGAATGTCACATAATTTACACATGCTGTTTTAACCCTTGGAATCAAAGTCTATATAAACATATGAAATCCGGGCCAAGTTTCAAACTGTAGAAACTCCACAAACTCTGTATAATTTTCTATGTGAAATTGCTAAATGTGTTTATAAACATTTTTACTGGGAACCAGTAACAGTCTATAGGCACTTTGAGGGGGTCAATATGACCAACCCAATGTACTTTAGTATAATAGGCTTTTAACACTGAAATTTTGTATAAAATTTTTACAAGAAATTTTGTATAAAATTTTTAAAAGTAATTTTGTGTAAAATTTTTACAAGAAATTTTATTTAAAATTTTTACAAGAAATTTTCGATAAAATTTTTACAAGAAATTTTCGATAAAATTTTTACAAGAAATTTTCGATAAAATTTTTACAAGAAATTTTCGATAAAATTTTTACAAGAAATTTTCGATAAAATTTTTACAAGAAATTTTCGATAAAATTTTTACAAGAAATTTTCGATAAAATTTTTACAAGAAATTTTCGATAAAATTTTTACAAGAAATTTTCGATAAAATTTTTACAAGAAATTTTCGATAAAATTTTTACAAGAAATTTTCGATAAAATTTTTACAAGAAATTTTCGATTAATTTTTACCAGAAATTTTCGATAAAATTTTTACCAGAAATTTTCGATAAAATTTTTACAAGAAATTTTCGATAAAATTTTTACAAGAAATTTTCGATAAAATTTTTACCAGAAATTTTTATCAGAAATTTTCTATAAAATTTTTACCAGAAATTTTCTATAAAATTTTTACCAGAAATTTTCTATAAAATTTTTACCAGAAATTTTCTATAAAATTTTTACCAGAAATTTTCTATAAAATTTTTACCAGAAATTTTCTATAAAATTTTTACCAGAAATTTTCTATAAAATTTTTACCAGAAATTTTCTATAAAATTTTTACCAGAAATTTTTATCAGAAATTTTCTATAAAATTTTTACCAGAAATTTTCTATAAAATTTTTATCAGAAATTTCTATAAAATTTTTACCAGAAATTTTCTATAAAATTTTTACCAGAAATTTTTACCAGAAATTTTCTATAAAATTTTTATCAGAAATTTCTATAAAATTTTTACCAGAAATTTTCTATAAAATTTTTACCAGAAATTTTTATCAGAAATTTTCTATAAAATTTTTACCAGAAATTTTCTATAAAATTTTTACCAGAAATTTTCTATAAAATTTTTACCAGAAATTTTCTATAAAATTTTTACCAGAAATTTTCTATAAAATTTTTACCAGAAATTTTCTATAAAATTTTTATCAGAAATTTTCTATAAAATTTTTATCAGAAATTTTCTATAAAATTTTTACCAGAAATTTTCTATAAAATTTTTATCAGAAATTTTCTATAAAATTTTTACCAGAAATTTTCTATAAAATTTTTACCAGAAATTTTCTATAAAATTTTTACCAGAAATTTTCTATAAAATTTTTACCAGAAATTTTCTATAAAATTTTTACCAGAAATTTTCTATAAAATTTTTACCAGAAATTTTCTATAAAATTTTTACCAGAAATTTTCTATAAAATTTTTACCAGAAATTTTCTATAAAATTTTTACCAGAAATTTTCTATAAAATTTTTACCAGAAATTTTCTATAAAATTTTTACCAGAAATTTTCTATAAAATTTTTACCAGAAATTTTCTATAAAATTTTTACCAGAAATTTTCTATAAAATTTTTACCAGAAATTTTCTATAAAATTTTTACCAGAAATTTTCTATAAAATTTTTACCAGAAATTTTCTATAAAATTTTTACCAGAAATTTTCTATAAAATTTTTACCAGAAATTTTCTATAAAATTTTTACCAGAAATTTTCTATAAAATTTTTACCAGAAATTTTCTATAAAATTTTTACCAGAAATTTTCTATAAAATTTTTACCAGAAATTTTCTATAAAATTTTTACCAGAAATTTTCTATAAAATTTTTACCAGAAATTTTCTATAAAATTTTTACCAGAAATTTTCTATAAAATTTTTACCAGAAATTTGCTATAAAATTTTTACCAGAAATTTGCTATAAAATTTTTACCAGAAATTTTCTATAAAATTTTTACCAGAAATTTTCTATAAAATTTTTACCAGAAATTTTCTATAAAATTTTTACCAGAAATTTTCTATAAAATTTTTACCAGAAATTTTCTATAAAATTTTTACCAGAAATTTTCTATAAAATTTTTACCAGAAATTTTCTATAAAATTTTTACCAGAAATTTTCTATAAAATTTTTACCAGAAATTTTCTATAAAATTTTTACCAGAAATTTTCTATAAAATTTTTACCAGAAATTTTCTATAAAATTTTTACCAGAAATTTTCTATAAAATTTTTACCAGAAATTTTCTATAAAATTTTTACCAGAAATTTTCTATAAAATGTTTACCAGAAATTTTCTATAAATTTTTTACCAGAAATTTTCTATAAAATTTTTAACAGAAATTTTCTATAAAATTTTTACCAGAAATTTTCTATACATTTTTTACCAGAAATTTTCTATAAAATTTTTACCAGAAATTTTCTATAAAATTTTTACCAGAAATTTTCTATAAAATTTTTACCAGAAATTTTTTACCAGAAATTTTCTATAAAATTTTTACCAGAAATTTTCTATAAAATTTTTACCAGAAATTTTCTATAAAATTTTTACCAGAAATTTTCTATAAAATTTTTACCAGAAATTTTCTATAAAATTTTTACCAGAAATTTTCTGTAAAATTTTTACCAGAAATTTTCTGTAAAATTTTTACCAGAAATTTTCTGTAAAATTTTTACCAGAAATTTTCTGTAAAATTTTTACCAGAAATTTTCTGTAAAATTTTTACCAGAAATTTTCTGTAAAATTTTTACCAGAAATTTTCTGTAAAATTTTTACCAGAAATTTTCTGTAAAATTTTTACCAGAAATTTTCTGTAAAATTTTTACCAGAAATTTTCTGTAAAATTTTTACCAGAAATTTTCTGTAAAATTTTTACCAGAAATTTTCTGTAAAATTTTTACCAGAAATTTTCTGTAAAATTTTTACCAGAAATTTTCTGTAAAATTTTTACCAGAAATTTTCTGTAAAATTTTTACCAGAAATTTTCTGTAAAATTTTTACCAGAAATTTTCTGTAAAATTTTTACCAGAAATTTTCTGTAAAATTTTTACCAGAAATTTTCTGTAAAATTTTTACCAGAAATTTTCTGTAAAATTTTTACCAGAAATTTTCTGTAAAATTTTTACCAGAAATTTTCTGTAAAATTTTTACCAGAAATTTTCTGTAAAATTTTTACCAGAAATTTTCTGTAAAATTTTTACCAGAAATTTTCTGTAAAATTTTTACCAGAAATTTTCTGTAAAATTTTTACCAGAAATTTTCTGTAAAATTTTTACCAGAAATTTTCTGTAAAATTTTTACCAGAAATTTTCTGTAAAATTTTTACCAGAAATTTTCTGTAAAATTTTTACCAGAAATTTTCTGTAAAATTTTTACCAGAAATTTTCTGTAAAATTTTTACCAGAAATTTTCTGTAAAATTTTTACCAGAAATTTTCTGTAAAATTTTTACCAGAAATTTTCTGTAAAATTTTTACCAGAAATTTTCTGTAAAATTTTTACCAGAAATTTTCTGTAAAATTTTTACCAGAAATTTTCTATAAATTTTTTACCAGAAATTTTCTATAAAATTTTTACCAGAAATTTTCTATAAATTTTTTACCAGAAATTTTCTATAAAATTTTTACCAGAAATTTTCTGTAAAATTTTTACCAGAAATTTTCTGTAAAATTTTTACCAGAAATTTTCTGTAAAATTTTTACCAGAAATTTTCTGTAAAATTTTTACCAGAAATTTTCTGTAAAATTTTTACCAGAAATTTTCTGTAAAATTTTTACCAGAAATTTTCTGTAAAATTTTTACCAGAAATTTTCTGTAAAATTTTTACCAGAAATTTTCTGTAAAATTTTTACCAGAAATTTTCTGTAAAATTTTTACCAGAAATTTTCTGTAAAATTTTTACCAGAAATTTTCTGTAAAATTTTTACCAGAAATTTTCTGTAAAATTTTTACCAGAAATTTTCTGTAAAATTTTTACCAGAAATTTTCTGTAAAATTTTTACCAGAAATTTTCTGTAAAATTTTTACCAGAAATTTTCTGTAAAATTTTTACCAGAAATTTTCTGTAAAATTTTTACCAGAAATTTTCTGTAAAATTTTTACCAGAAATTTTCTGTAAAATTTTTACCAGAAATTTTCTGTAAAATTTTTACCAGAAATTTTCTGTAAAATTTTTACCAGAAATTTTCTGTAAAATTTTTACCAGAAATTTTCTGTAAAATTTTTACCAGAAATTTTCTGTAAAATTTTTACCAGAAATATTCTGTAAAATTTTTACCAGAAATTTTCTGTAAAATTTTTACCAGAAATTTTCTGTAAAATTTTTACCAGAAATTTTCTGTAAAATTTTTACCAGAAATTTTCTGTAAAATTTTTACCAGAAATTTTCTATAAAATTTTTACCAGAAATTTTCTATAAAATTTTTACCAGAAATTTTCTATAAAATTTTTTACCAGAAATTTTCTATAAAATTTTTTACCAGAAATTTTCTATAAAATTTTTTACCAGAAATTTTCTATAAAATTTTTACCAGAAATTTTCTATAAAATTTTTTACCAGAAATTTTCTATAAAATTTTTACCAGAAATTTTCTATAAAATTTTTTACCAGAAATTTTCTATAAAATTTTTTACCAGAAATTTTCTATAAAATTTTTACCAGAAATTTTCTATAAAATTTTTTACCAGAAATTTTCTATAAAATTTTTTACCAGAAATTTTCTATAAAATTTTTTACCAGAAATTTTCTATAAAATTTTTTACCAGAAATTTTCTATAAAATTTTTACCAGAAATTTTCTATAAAATTTTTTACCAGAAATTTTCTATAAAATTTTTACCAGAAATTTTCTATAAAATTTTTTACCAGAAATTTTCTATAAAATTTTTACCAGAAATTTTCTATAAAATTTTTTACCAGAAATTTTCTATAAAATTTTTACCAGAAATTTTCTATAAAATTTTTACCAGAAATTTTCTATAAAATTTTTTACCAGAAATTTTCTATAAAATTTTTACCAGAAATTTTCTATAAAATTTTTTACCAGAAATTTTCTATAAAATTTTTTACCAGAAATTTTCTATAAAATTTTTTACCAGAAATTTTCTATAAAATTTTTACCAGAAATTTTCTATAAAATTTTTACCAGAAATTTTCTATAAAATTTTTTACCAGAAATTTTCTATAAAATTTTTACCAGAAATTTTCTATAAAATTTTTATTTTACCAGAAATTTTCTATAAAATTTTTTACCAGAAATTTTCTATAAAATTTTTACCAGAAATTTTCTATAAAATTTTTTACCAGAAATTTTCTATAAAATTTTTACCAGAAATTTTCTATAAAATTTTTTACCAGAAATTTTCTATAAAATTTTTACCAGAAATTTTCTATAAAATTTTTACCAGAAATTTTCTATAAAATTTTTACCAGAAATTTTCTATAAAATTTTTACCAGAAATTTTCTATAAAATTTTTTACCAGAAATTTTCTATAAAATTTTTTACCAGAAATTTTCTATAAAATTTTTTACCAGAAATTTTCTATAAAATTTTTACCAGAAATTTTCTGTAAAATTTTTACCAGAAATTTTCTGTAAAATTTTTACCAGAATTTTCTATAAATTTTTTACCAGAAATTTTCTATAAATTTTTTACCAGAAATTTTCTATAAAATTTTTACCAGAAATTTTCTGTAAAATTTTTACCAGAAATTTTCTGTAAAATTTTCACCAGAAATTTTCTGTAAAATTTTCACCAGAAAATTTTCTGTAAAATTTTTACCAGAAATTTTCTGTAAAATTTTTACCAGAAATTTTCTGTAAAATTTTTACCAGAAATTTTCTGTAAAATTTTTACCAGAAATTTTCTGTAAAATTTTTACCAGAAATTTTCTGTAAAATTTTTACCAGAAATTTTCTGTAAAATTTTTACCAGAAATTTTCTGTAAAATTTTTACCAGAAATTTTCTGTAAAATTTTTACCAGAAATTTTCTGTAAAATTTTTACCAGAAATTTCTGTAAAATTTTTACCAGAAATTTTCTGTAAAATTTTTACCAGAAATTTTCTGTAAAATTTTTACCAGAAAGTTTCTGTAAAATTTTTACCAGAAATTTTCTGTAAAATTTTTACCAGAAATTTTCTGTAAAATTTTTACCAGAAATTTTCTGTAAAATTTTTACCAGAAATTTTCTG
Organism: Phasia obesa; assembly: GCA_949628195.1. Classification (NCBI taxonomy): domain Eukaryota; kingdom Metazoa; phylum Arthropoda; class Insecta; order Diptera; family Tachinidae; genus Phasia; species Phasia obesa. Next base: position 9,678,120 of record OX451218.1, read on the forward strand.
TAAAATTTTTACCAGAAATTTTCTGTAAAATTTTTACCAGAAATTTTCTATAAAATTTTTACCAGAAATTTTCTATAAAATTTTTTACCAGAAATTTTTCTATAAAATTTTTACCAGAAATTTTCTATAAAATTTTTTACCTGAAATTTTCTATAAAATTTTTACCAGAAATTTTCTATAAAATTTTTTACCAGAAATTTTCTATAAAATTTTTTACCAGAAATTTTCTATAAAATTTTTACCAGAAATTTTCTATAAAATTTTTACCAGAAATTTTCTATAAAATTTTTTACCAGAAATTTTCTATAAAATTTTTTACCTGAAATTTTCTATAAAATTTTTACCAGAAATTTTCTATAAAATTTTTTACCAGAAATTTTCTATAAAATTTTTACCAGAAATTTTCTATAAAATTTTTTACCAGAAATTTTCTATAAAATTTTTACCAGAAATTTTCTATAAAATTTTTTACCAGAAATTTTCTATAAAATTTTTACCAGAAATTTTCTATAAAATTTTTTACCAGAAATTTTCTATAAAATTTTTACCAGAAATTTTCTATAAAATTTTTACCAGAAATTTTCTATAAAATTTTTTACCAGAAATTTTCTATAAAATTTTTTACCAGAATTTTCTATAAAATTTTTTACCAGAAATTTTCTATAAAATTTTTACCAGAAATTTTCTATAAAATTTTTTACCAGAAATTTTCTATAAAATTTTTACCAGAAATTTTCTATAAAATTTTTACCAGAAATTTTCTATAAAATTTTTACCAGAAATTTTTCTATAAAATTTTTACCAGAAATTTTCTATAAAATTTTTTACCAGAAATTTTCTATAAAATTTTTACCAGAAATTTTCTATAAAATTTTTACCAGAAATTTTCTATAAAATTTTTACCAGAAATTTTCTATAAAATTTTTACCAGAAATTTTCTATAAAATTTTTTACCAGAAATTTTCTATAAAATTTTTACCAGAAATTTTCTATAAAATTTTTACCAGAAATTTTCTATAAAATTTTTACCAGAAATTTTCTATAAAATTTTTTACCAGAAATTTTCTATAAAATTTTTACCAGAAATTTTCTATAAAATTTTTACCAGAAATTTTCTATAAAATTTTTTACCAGAAATTTTCTATAAAATTTTTACCAGAAATTTTCTATAAAATTTTTACCAGAAATTTTCTATAAAATTTTTACCAGAAATTTTCTATAAAATTTTTACCAGAAATTTTCTATAAAATTTTTACCAGAAATTTTCTATAAAATTTTTACCAGAAATTTTCTATAAAATTTTTACCAGAAATTTTCTATAAAATTTTTACCAGAAATTTTCTATAAAATTTTTACCAGAAATTTTCTATAAAATTTTTACCAGAAATTTTCTATAAAATTTTTACCAGAAATTTTCTATAAAATTTTTACCAGAAATTTTCTATAAAATTTTTACCAGAAATTTTCTATAAAATTTTTTACCAGAAATTTTCTATAAAATTTTTTCCAGAAATTTTCTATAAAATTTTTACCAGAAATTTTCTATAAAATTTTTACCAGAAATTTTCTATAAAATTTTTACCAGAAATTTTCTGTAAAATTTTTACCAGAATTTTTCTATAAAATTTTTACCAGAAATTTTCTGATAAAATTTTTACCAGAAATTTTCTGTAAAATTTTTACCAGAAATTTTTCTGTAATAATTTTTACCAGAAATTTTCTGTAAAATTTTTACCAGAAATTTTCTGTAAAATTTTTACCAGAAATTTTCTGTAAAATTTTTACCAGAAATTTTCTGTAAAATTTTTACCAGAAATTTTCTGTAAAATTTTTACCAGAAATTTTCTGTAAAATTTTTACCAGAAATTTTCTGTAAAATTTTTACCAGAAATTTTCTGTAAAATTTTTACCAGAAATTTTCTGTAAAATTTTTACCAGAAATTTTCTGTAAAATTTTTACCAGAAATTTTCTGTAAAATTTTTACCAGAAATTTTCTGTAAAATTTTTACCAGAAATTTTCTGTAAAATTTTTACCAGAAATTTTCTGTAAAATTTTTACCAGAAATTTTCTGTAAAATTTTTACCAGAAATTTTCTGTAAAATTTTTACCAGAAATTTTCTGTAAAATTTTTACCAGAAATTTTCTGTAAAATTATTTACCAGAAATTTTCTGTAAAATTTTTACCAGAAATTTTCTGTAAAATTTTTACCAGAAATTTTCTGTAAAATTTTTACCAGAAATTTTCTGTAATATTTTTACCAGAAATTTTCTGTAAAATTTTTACCAGAAATTTTCTGTAAAATTTTTACCAGAAATTTTCTGTAAAATTTTTATCAGAAATTTTCTGTAAAATTTTTATCCAGAAATTTTCTGTAAAATTTTTACCAGAAATTTTCTGTAAAATTTTTTACCAGAAATTTTCTGTAAAATTTTTACCAGAAATTTTCTGTAAAATTTTTACCAGAAATTTTCTGTAAAATTTTTACAGAAATTTTCTGTAAAATTTTTACCAGAAATTTTCTGTAAAATTTTTACCAGAAATTTTCTGTAAAATTTTTACCAGAAATTTTCTGTAAAATTTTTACCAGAAATTTTCTGTAAAATTTTTACCAGAAATTTTCTGTAAAATTTTTACCAGAAATTTTCTGTAAAATTTTTACCAGAAATTTTCTGTAAAATTTTTTACCAGAAATTTTCTGTAAAATTTTTACCAGAAATTTTCTGTAAAATTTTTACCAGAAATTTTCTGTAAAATTTTTTACCAGAAATTTTCTGTAAAATTTTTACCAGAAATTTTCTGTAAAATTTTTACCAGAAATTTTCTGTAAAATTTTTTACCAGAAATTTTCTGTAAAATTTTTACCAGAAATTTTCTGTAAAATTTTTACCAGAAATTTTCTGTAAAATTTTTACCAGAATTTTCTGTAAAATTTTTACCAGAAATTTTCTGTAAAATTTTTACCAGAAATTTTCTGTAAAATTTTTACCAGAAATTTTCTGTAAAATTTTTACCAGAAATTTTCTGTAAAATTTTTACCAGAAATTTTCTGTAAAATTTTTACCAGAAATTTTCTGTAAAATTTTTACCAGAAATTTTCTGTAAAATTTTTACCAGAAATTTTCTGTAAAATTTTTTACCAGAAATTTTCTGTAAAATTTTTACCAGAAATTTTCTGTAAAATTTTTACCAGAAATTTTCTGTAAAATTTTTACCAGAAATTTTCTGTAAAATTTTTACCAGAAATTTTCTGTAAAATTTTTACCAGAAATTTTCTGTAAAATTTTTACCAGAAATTTTCTGTAAAATTTTTACCAGAAATTTTCTGTAAAATTTTTACCAGAAATTTTCTGTAAAATTTTTACCAGAAATTTTCTGTAAAATTTTTACCAGAAATTTTCTGTAAAATTTTTACCAGAAATTTTCTGTAAAATTTTTACCAGAAATTTTCTGTAAAATTTTTACCAGAAATTTTCTGTAAAATTTTTACCAGAAATTTTTCTGTTAAAATTTTTACCAGAAATTTTCTGTAAAATTTTTACCAGAAATTTTCTGTAAAATTTTTACCAGAAATTTTCTATAAAATTTTTACCAGAAATTTTCTATAAAATTTTTTACCAGAAATTTTCTATAAAATTTTTACCAGAAATTTTCTATAAAATTTTTTACCAGAAATTTTCTATAAAATTTTTTACCAGAAATTTTTCTATAAAATTTTTACCAGAAATTTTCTATAAAATTTTTACCAGAAATTTTCTATAAAATTTTTTACCAGAAATTTTCTATAAAATTTTTTACCAGAAATTTTCTATAAAATTTTTACCAGAAATTTTCTATAAAATTTTTTACCAGAAATTTTCTATAAAATTTTTACCAGAAATTTTCTATAAAATTTTTTACCAGAAATTTTCTATAAAATTTTTTACCAGAAATTTTCTATAAAATTTTTTACCAGAAATTTTCTATAAAATTTTTACCAGAAATTTTCTATAAAATTTTTTACCAGAAATTTTCTATAAAATTTTTTACCAGAAATTTTCTATAAAATTTTTACCAGAAATTTTCTATAAAATTTTTTACCAGAAATTTTCTATAAAATTTTTACCAGAAATTTTCTATAAAATTTTTTACCAGAAATTTTCTATAAAATTTTTACCAGAAATTTTCTATAAAATTTTTACCAGAAATTTTCTATAAAATTTTTACCAGAAATTTTCTATAAAATTTTTTACCAGAAATTTTCTATAAAATTTTTACCAGAAATTTTCTATAAAATTTTTACCAGAAATTTTCTATAAAATTTTTACCAGAAATTTTCTATAATAATTTTTTACCAGAAATTTTCTATAAAATTTTTTACCAGAAATTTTCTATAAAATTTTTACCAGAAATTTTCTATAAAATTTTTACCAGAAATTTTCTATAAAATTTTTTACCAGAAATTTTCTATAAAATTTTTACCAGAAATTTTCTATAAAATTTTTACCAGAAATTTTCTATAAAATTTTACCAGAAATTTTCTATAAAATTTTTACCAGAAATTTTTCTATAAAATTTTTTACCAGAAATTTTCTATAAAATTTTTACCAGAAATTTTCTATAAAATTTTTACCAGAAATTTTCTATAAAATTTTTACCAGAAATTTTCTATAAAATTTTTACCAGAAATTTTCTATAAAATTTTTACCAGAAATTTTCTATAAAATTTTTTACCAGAAATTTTCTATAAAATTTTTACCAGAAATTTTCTATAAAATTTTTACCAGAAATTTTCTATAAAATTTTTACCAGAAATTTTCTATAAAATTTTTACCAGAAATTTTCTATAAAATTTTTACCAGAAATTTTCTATAAAATTTTTTACCAGAAATTTTCTAATAAAATTTTTACCAGAAATTTTCTATAAAATTTTTACCAGAAATTTTCTATAAAATTTTTACCAGAAATTTTCTATAAAATTTTTACCAGAAATTTTCTATAAAATTTTTACCAGAAATTTTCTATAAAATTTTTTACCAGAAATTTTCTATAAAATTTTTACCAGAAATTTTCTATAAATTTTTACCAGAAATTTTCTATAAAATTTTTACCAGAAATTTTCTATAAAATTTTTACCAGAAATTTTCTATAAAATTTTTACCAGAAATTTTCTATAAAATTTTTACCAGAAATTTTCTATAAAATTTTTACCAGAAATTTTCTATAAAATTTTACCAGAAATTTTCTATAAAATTTTTACCAGAAATTTTCTATAAAATTTTTACCAGAAATTTTTCTATAAAATTTTTACCAGAAATTTTCTATAAAATTTTTACCAGAAATTTTCTATAAAATTTTTACCAGAAATTTTCTATAAAATTTTTACCAGAAATTTTCTATAAAATTTTTACCAGAAATTTTCTATAAAATTTTTACCAGAAATTTTCTATAAAATTTTTACCAGAAATTTTCTATAAAATTTTTACCAGAAATTTTCTATAAAATTTTACCAGAATTTTCTATAAAATGTTTACCAGAAATTTTCTATAAAATGTTTACCAGAAATTTTCTATAAAATGTTTACCAGAAATTTTCTATAAAATGTTTACCAGAAATTTTCTATAAAATTTTTACCAGAAATTTTCTATAAAATTTTTACCAGAAATTTTCTATAAAATTTTTACCAGAAATTTTCTATAAAATTTTTAACCAGAAATTTTCTATAAAATTTTAACCAGAAATTTTCTATAAAATTTTTACCAGAAATTTTCTATAAAATTTTTACCAGAAATTTTCTATAAAATTTTTACCAGAAATTTTCTGTAAAATTTTTACCAGAAATTTTCTGTAAAATTTTTACCAGAAATTTTCTGTAAAATTTTTACCAGAAATTTTCTGTAAAATTTTTACCAGAAATTTTCTGTAAAATTTTTACCAGAAATTTTCTGTAAATTTTTACCAGAAATTTTCTGTAAAATTTTTACCAGAAATTTTCTGTAAAATTTTTACCAGAAATTTTCTGTAAAATTTTTACCAGAAATTTTCTGTAAAATTTTTACCAGAAATTTTCTGTAAAATTTTTACCAGAAATTTTCTGTAAAATTTTTACCAGAAATTTTCTGTAAAATTTTTACCAGAAATTTTCTGTAAAATTTTTACCAGAAATTTTCTGTAAAATTTTTACCAGAAATTTTCTGTAAAATTTTTACCAGAAATTTTCTGTAAAACTTTTACCAGAAATTTCTGTAAAATTTTACCAGAAATTTTCTGTAAAATTTTTACCAGAAATTTTCTGTAAAATTTTTACCAGAAATATTCTGTAAAATTTTTACCAGAAATTTTCTGTAAAATTTTTACCCAGAAATTTTCTGTAAAATTTTTACCAGAAATTTTCTGTAAAATTTTTACCAGAAATTTTCTGTAAAATTTTTACCAGAAATTTTCTGTAAAATTTTTACCAGAAATTTTCTGTAAAATTTTTACCAGAAATTTTCTGTAAAATTTTTACCAGAAATTTTCTGTAAAATTTTTACCAGAAATTTTCTGTAAAATTTTTACCAGAAATTTTCTGTAAAATTTTTACCAGAAATTTTCTGTAAAATTTTTACCAGAAATTTTCTGTAAAATTTTTACCAGAAATTTTCTGTAAAATTTTTACCAGAAATTTTCTGTAAAATTTTTACCAGAAATTTTCTGTAAAATTTTTACCAGAAATTTTCTGTAAAATTTTTACCAGAAATTTTCTGTAAAATTTTTACCAGAAATTTTCTGTAAAATTTTTACCAGAAATTTTCTGTAAAATTTTTACCAGAAATTTTCTGTAAAATTTTTACCAGAAATTTTCTGTAAAATTTTTACCAGAAATTTTCTGTAAAATTTTTACCAGAAATTTTCTATAAAATTTTTACCAGAAATTTTCTATAAAATTTTTACCAGAAATTTTCTATAAAAATTTTTACCAGAAATTTTCTTTAAAATTTTTACCAGAAATTTTCTATAAAATTTTTACCAGAAATTTTCTATAAAATTTTTACCAGAAATTTTCTATAAAATTTTTACCAGAAATTTTCTATAAAATTTTTACCAGAAATTTTCTATAAAATTTTTACCAGAAATTTTCTATAAAATTTTTACCAGAAATTTTCTATAAAATTTTTACCAGAAATTTTCTATAAAATTTTTACCAGAAATTTTCTATAAAATTTTTACCAGAAATTTTCTATAAAATTTTTACCAGAAATTTTCTATAAAATTTTTACCAGAAATTTTCTATAAAATTTTTACCAGAAATTTTCTATAAAATTTTTACCAGAAATTTTCTATAAAATTTTTACCAGAAATTTTCTATAAAATTTTTACCAGAAATTTTCTATAAAATTTTTACCAGAAATTTTCTATAAAATTTTTACCAGAAATTTTCTATAAAATTTTTTACCAGAAATTTTCTATAAAATTTTTACCAGAAATTTTCTATAAAATTTTTTACCAGAAATTTTCTATAAAATTTTTACCAGAAATTTTCTATAAAATTTTTTACCAGAAATTTTCTATAAAATTTTTACCAGAAATTTTCTATAAAATTTTTACCAGAAATTTTCTATAAAATTTTTACCAGAAATTTTCTATAAAATTTTTACCAGAAATTTTCTATAAAATTTTTTACCAGAAATTTTCTATAAAATTTTTACCAGAAATTTTCTATAAAAATTTTTACCAGAAATTTTCTATAAAATTTTACCAGAAATTTTCTATAAAATTTTTTACCAGAAATTTTCTATAAAATTTTTACCAGAAATTTTCTATAAAATTTTTTACCAGAAATTTTCTATAAAATTTTTACCAGAAATTTTCTATAAAATTTTTTACCAGAAATTTTCTATAAAATTTTTACCAGAAATTTTCTATAAAATTTTTACCAGAAATTTTCTATAAAATTTTTTACCAGAAATTTTCTATAAAATTTTTTACCAGAAATTTTCTATAAAATTTTTTACCAGAAATTTTCTATAAAATTTTTTACCAGAAATTTTCTATAAAATTTTTACCAGAAATTTTCTATAAAATTTTTTACCAGAAATTTTCTATAAAATTTTTACCAGAAATTTTCTATAAAATTTTTACCAGAAATTTTCTATAAAATTATTACCAGAAATTTTCTATAAAATTTTTACCAGAAATTTTCTATAAAATTTTTACCAGAAATTTTCTATAAAATTATTACCAGAAATTTTCTATAAAATTTTACCAGAAATTTTCTATAAAATTTTTACCAGAAATTTTCTATAAAATTTTTACCAGAAATTTTCTATAAATTTTTACCAGAAATTTTCTATAAAATTTTTACCAGAAATTTTCTATAAAATTTTTACCAGAAATTTTCTATAAAATTTTTACCAGAAATTTTCTATAAAATTTTTACCAGAAATTTTCTATAAAATTTTTACCAGAAATTTTCTATAAAATTTTTACCAGAAATTTTCTATAAAATTTTTACCAGAAATTTTCTATAAAATTTTTACCAGAAATTTTCTATAAAATTTTTACCAGAAATTTTCTATAAAATTTTTACCAGAAATTTTC